>JANHFX010004142.1:2212-57878 GCA_027560015.1 Chloroceryle amazona
AGGTGTCCCTGCCCATGGCAGGGGGGTTGGAACTAGATGATCTCAGAGGTCCTTTCCAACCCAAACCATTATATGATATATGATTATATGATATATGATTCTTGTCACATTCCTAAAAATGGGAAGTATAGGAGAGGTAACTTAAATCTTTTCAATTTACCGATAATTTTTGGGGAACAAATTCTCTGCCAAGAGCTTTTGTGCCCTCCCAGCATTGTCTCTCTCATTTCATTGCCCTGACTATGGTTTCACTCCACAGACTGCTCAGGAGATTTGCAAGATCTTTAAAAACAACAAAAAAGAGCCACTCCAATTACTGGTTATGCAAACCTAACCAGCCCTCTTAGCTCCTGCAGGGTTTGCTTTGCCCTCTGCTTGCACAGATGAATATTGGAAGTTAACACAGTTTACACTGAAAGGTTATTGGATTCATTCTGCATAAGGCAATGACATCAGAAGTTTCACATCATTAGTGACATCTGGAAGGCATCAGAGTGCCTGCAGTGCAGAGCAAAGTAGCTTGGCAGCACTGCTGGGGGAATTACCTTGCTTGCAATGCGTTAGCACCGTGGGTGATGGTGTGCTGGACTGTGGAGGCATTGCATGATACAGTGCAGGATGATGGGTCTTTCTGTATCCACATAGGCTGCTAAATAACATGCGGTGTGCTATAGTGTCTGAAAAGTATTATGCTGCTAGGAAAGCTCAGAGGAGGTTTGACAGCAAAACCGGAAAGAGTTTAAGATATCTTTCCTGGTCAGATGTCAGCTAAGGGTACATAAGATCCTATTTTACAAGTACCCTAGGAGGTATTATGACCGCAGTGGGAGAGTAATTGCATCCAAACGGAACCAAAATGAGAGCTGATCAAAGGAGCAAAATGAACTTGAGTTTAAAAAAAAAAAAAAAAAAGATTATCCTAACAGCAAAATCTGTTGAGCCATAAAAGAAGGAATTCCCCTGGTTGATTGATTTAAGAATAGACTAGAAGACAGAGCCTACCTTGCTCTCTGGAGCAGAGCAGGGAGTACCTGCCAAGGAACAGATCTTCAGCCACAAGCCTGTATCACTGAGAAGGCAGCCTTTTGTTTCCATTTTCACAGGCTCTAGAGAAACAACGCTGGATTTCCATGTGTCTGGAAGGACATGAGAAAATTTTAGGGAAAGCAGCTAAATCTTACAGCACAGCATTGCCAGTTGCTCCCCGGGAGCAGTCATCTCTTGCTCTCAAATGTACTTGCTGCACTGTGGGGCTGAGAGCACCAGGGCCATGGCCACTTTTCTGGCTGGCTGAGTGTGTCTCATTAACAGGGATTCATCAGCACCGTTGTTAATAATGTAGGAGCTGCTTGTCTCTGGGGGAGTTCCTCAGCTGAAACTGCGCCACTTCTCTGTTTCAAACACAGCCTCTGCTGGCGTGATGGGCTTCCATGCTGACAAAGCATTTTGATTATTTATTATTCTCAAATAGCATCTCAGTGTTGAATAGTGACGGAATTGAGAGGTCCATTCAGAGCAGAGGACAGCAAGGCCAGTCTGGTGCCAGTCTTGGACCTACCCATATCACAACATCAGTAGGGACCAGTGTGATTGTTGATGAAAGAGTTTTGGTCAGGTCATTTTTGGAGAAAGCAAGATCAGGAGCTCAGTCTGTCCTAGCATTACCCTCTGCTCCAGTCACTCCACTGTAGGGAGAAGGGATGAGCACACAGTTGTCTTGCTATCTCTGATCTCCTCTTCTTTTAGGATGATCTTCCTGAAGCCTTTGTTGCGGCCTTAATGGCTTTGCCAGCACAGGAGAAACTGCAGCTGGGGCCACTCTCACATGAAGTTGCTTAGTCCTCCCAGTATTGCACCCTGCGTAAAGGATGGAGTAGTGTAATTCCCGGTTAGAATCACTTGGAATCCTAATTTTGTCATTACCCACTTTTGTGTGGCAGCGCATGGTATAAGGGATAATTTCTCTCTGTGTAATAGGGACACTGTACCATGTCCTCTGGTGAGGCTGGGCAGCCTCATGGTGGAAGGGATGCCCTTTAACATTTGCCCAGAGAGGAAGCCTAATAAGAATACCCTTTAAAGTGAGCAACCTAGCAAAGCAGCCTATTAACAAACAAACAAACAAAATAACTGAAAAAAACCCCCTGACCTTTGGCTGCTGTAGGCTGTTCTCCAGACAGGCATCTTCAGGTACGCACAGAAGCAACAATCTCTTACAGAAATAATTGCCAGGACCTGTATGGTAGAGTTCCCCAGAAAGGGTGAACCTCCAGCCAGGGCAGCATTGCCATTAAAAGCAAATGTTTTGACTGATGTGAGAAACCACCGTTCCCCTGGGAGACTGAGCATGCCCTGTCATCCTAGCCTGGAAGGTGGAAACGGCTATGCTTCCTGGCTTGGCTGTGGGAACATCACACGCTGGGGTGGATCCAGGGGAGAACAGCTTTCTTGTTGGAGGTGGGGAAGTGCTCTACACCCTGCTTGCCATCGCTTCCCAGCAAAGCAGATGGCTTGCATCCAGGAGGTGTGAGTGGCCAGTTCAAGCTACCCAGTGCCTCCTCTGGCTCTGGCACAGAGATCACATCTCCCTGTCCTGAGCTATCTCATGCAGCTATGACAGCAGATGGCTGCATGGATCAGCCTGCCATCTGGGACTTCATCATACCTTCTGCCATGCCCCAGACATACCTGCTGATAGGACCATGGTAAAAAAGGGAACACTGTGGACCAAACATATCCAGTTTCAGGGTCAGATGGGCCTCTTCATACAGCACAAGGTCCTGGGATTGGCCTCATTCCAGACTACATTTGGTGTTTCATCCATATTGGGTTCAGACCTTCCTTTCAGACATGCAGTGTGCATGCCTAGGCAGCCCCATCAGCAAGTGGTGTGATCCCTTGCCTCAGGAATGAAGGCAGTGCTATCTTGGCCTTGCTTGGATGAACATCTCTCTCCCTTTTACAGTTAGACTGTCTAAAGAAGGGGAAGCATTGCTCACAGTACTCTCCAAAATCTCTGAGGAAACTAAACAATGTGATTGCAAAATGCTGCAAAAATTCAAAATATTGTGATGACTTTAGCAAAAGAAAAAAGTCTTTACCCCTAAGTCTGGTTAACGCCTAGCCTGCTGCTGAGAGGGGCAACATCTGTAATGCACACAGACATCTCAGTGGACACAGGAAGGATGTCAGAACAACTGTGGGGTCAAGCTGGTGCAGCTGCCTGGCAAGAGATTCATCATCTGACTATTTCTGTAAGGAGCCAAGAGCCATTTATATGGGAGCCATATGCACGATTTATCTGAGGAGCTGGGAAGTTCACCTTCTTCTAGCTCAGGTCTCCAGTCCTGGACTGGGGCAAAAGCAGTCTTGGGCTGCACCAGCAAGCATTGTTAGTTTAAAACCCAGTGCCTGGGAGGAAGCTGACCTTAGATCCATGTTTCCCTTCTTGGGGTGGGTGTGTGCTAAGGCATAGTCAGGCAGGTGGCTGCAGGCAAGTCCCACTGGGAGACAGTGCTTTCCAGAGAGTGTACACTGCAGCCCTTCACATCTGCCCTGGTCTGCACTCTTCTCCAGCTGCCCCTGTGCTACAACCCCTCTCCCACCACTTCTTATTTGGGAAGGTAAGGTGAAGCAAGGTGCATCTCTGCACCATCATCCAGATGACTCCTTTCTCTGGTGTCCATACACCCATCCTGGCATCTCAGCACTTCTGTGGCTTTTTCAGTCATGCCCAGGTCAGCCCTGGTATGCTGCCTTCCTTAATGGCTAGAAGAAAGGCTTCAGGATCTTTTAATTGGGAACTTTGAAAAAAAAGAAAAGGCCTGGGGCACTCCCAGTGTCCTCAGGGGAGGAAGGGCTGCCCCGTCCTGACGTCCATTCAAAGCACTTTCCACCATTCCTTTCACCTCCCAGCAAGCCCCTGTGACCATTCACAGGAGGCCCCAAGATTTTTGCTATACCACTGATGATCTATCCCAGCCTGCAATACTCAAGTTGTACACTGCCAGATCCTGAAAACCCTGTACCCTTCTCTCCACTCTACCAGTGCTGCTAAGTAAACCATATCTAAACATAGAAAACTAGCTAGCTTGGGTCTAGGAAAGCACCCAAGAACTCGGATCATTTCCATTCCCTCATCACACTCACAGAAAACTCACAAGCTCTCTAGCCCAGTACACCAAGCACTTTACATGCCAGGCTTTGAGAAATTACTGTGAATTCTCATTTTGGCCAGGTATTAACACAACAGCACTAGCCTTTCACCATTGGAAAAAGGAAATAGAAGGAAACTAAAAAAAAAGGTATGACATGAAAAAAACCCCATCAGAATGTTCCTAAAAAGATCCAAACAGAGAGACCGATCTGGGAAGAAGAGCTTATTTTAACCTTCCTCCACCAATGTAGTAACTTGGACTCCTTGAACTCTGTATCTGTGCCTGGCAGCCCACAAGAGTAAAGCCTTGTTCCCACAGGGACTTTCTAGTTCAATGCTTACAACAACATTCATCAAGATCTTCAATTTCTGAGGAGCCTTTGAATTTACATGCTTCCAGACACTGCCCAAGGCTTCCTGGGAGGGTTTGTGGGTCAGTGGCGGCAGAATGACTGGGCTGCTCCCTTGCAGGCTCCCAAACCTCTACTTTCCCAGTCTGGAGCAAGTGCAAGAAGACAATGAACGATTGTTCTTTCCACATTGGGACAGAATAACAGAGGTTATTCAGTCCTGGCTTTCACAGCTAACAGTGAAAGTAGTAAGAGATCTCCCTAGGCACCTATGGGACTACTTGGCAGATGCCCACTGTTGATGCTGTGGGAAGATCCATTTTCTCTATTGGTTTCTTCAAGCAGGCAGAGGGGGAACAAGGTTCAACCTGACAGACATTAAAGTTGGGAGAAAGGAGGCAGAGAACAAGCCTTCGCCACCAGCCTTGCTGCCAGACTGTACGCACTTGCTTTCAGAGGCCAGCTGCTGCCAGACAAACAAAGATCTCCTTACGTTTATTTTAAAGCTTGAAGGATCTCTTGAGATAAACATCCTAAATTAAAGATAAAAGTGCTTTGGGTTTGCCAGCAGCCTCTCTTCCCCTCCCTGAAGATAAGCTCTTGCCTGAGTCTCTCACATGTCCTCTTGCTGCGTGTTCTGACCAAGGGTTGCACCCAAGGGCTCCCCCTCTCCAGGGAACCTGGGAGGTAACAAAATCCCTCTGCCCTGCTGCCTCAGCTCCCTCTGATGGCAGGTTCACCTGGAGCAGAGCTGTGTCCCAGTTTCCGTTTTCAGGATCTCTTGGGAGGATGTTAAATCCCAGCTAGCCCTGGCTGTATTTAAAGTGATTGTAATTCACATGGATTGGGCTGTGGTTATAAGCTGAATTACATTCTGATTTAGCAGCAGGGATTAAGGCTCTGCATTTTAACTTATTAACCCAATCTGAGTTAGGAGAATTCCTCTTGCCGTCCCGCTAAGCTCCAGCACAAGGAAAGGCAAGGCTACGTGGTGGGGAGTGGTGGGGATGGGGAGGGATGGGAGGGCTGTGCCCAGACTGGGTCACAGCTGCACAGCCCTTTTAGCAGGGGGAAAGCAGAGGAAAGAAAGAGCACAAAATGGACTACAGCAGTTGTTTAGTATTCCCTATGCACAGGAAATTACCTTAAACCTGTCAGAAAGGGGTACACGAGCAGTTAGTTCTCCACCTAGCAACAAAGAAGGTGCAATCACCACTTCAGCCTGGACCAGGGATTCTCTGGCCCTAGGACCTCAGTTGTCTCCTTCCCTGATCTCTCACTGAAGACACCTGCAAGAGTTAACTCTTCTCTTTGGGCTGTACCAGTGGTGGGACAGCTAGAGGAGATTCTTTCTGCTCTTGGTGAAATAAGAGGAGATGTGCAGACATCCCAGCATACAATGATGCCTGTTGTCATGGTTCCCGAGTGGGAAGCCCTGCATGTCCAGACCCAGTGTTCACCCACTTGCCTTCTCTCTCTTGCTGTCAGACAGACAATTGAAAACAGCCCAGGCACACTCTGGAAAACTTCACTCCATTTAATATTTAATGAAAACCCAGTGTAACTGTCATGTCCTTTTCTGTTTTGTCTCACTAACGCTGCTGGCTGCACAGGTATCTGTGTATAAACAAAGCCTGTCTCCTTTCCACTCGGTTGCATCTCTCCAGCTTGGGGCACAGCTCATGATACCCTTACTCACCTTCGGAGGAACTCCCGGGGCAGCCCTGACAAAGACAGTATGACTCCCTGTACAATATCCTCACCACTTTGGGCATCTGAGGGCATCCCAACCCAGCCCAAAGAGACTGGGGGTTGGCAGGCTCTGGAAATCTCCCCACTGTCCCAGCAGGGAATTGCAAGATCGAAGCAGTGATGTGGCATTCCGCTTACCCCTGTGCCAAGCGCCCAATGCTGCACGCCACATCTCTTTCATCTCCAGGCCCTGCAATTATTGGCAAGGAGGGAGGGAAGGCTTTGCACTTTCATTCCTCTGCCTGTGCTGAACTGCTGGGTTATAACACATCCTGCTTGCTCCCACAGAGTGAATTGCAGCCAGAGCTGGGCAGACGATAAGGGAAGAAAAAGTGGGATGTGTTTTTATGAAACAGTTTTTCCTCACAGAACTAAGCAGCAAATGGTGGGGGGAGGTATAAACAAGTTTGATGTTTGTCACTAACATTTTAAATTTAGTTCAAAATACTTTTCCTTTAAAAAAAACCAAACCAACCCCAAAACCATGAAACACAGCATGAACAAAAAATGTTAGAAAGTTTCTTTCCATCCCCAAATGTGTTATCACAGCTACTGCACAGAGACATCTCTGAATGATTGCCCTGAGTCAAGGGGGGACTTTTGGAGAAGGGCTTAGACTGTGATTTGGAAGCTGGTACCAGACAGAGGCCCAAGAGCACCACTGCTCTTCTTCATATGAATGCAAAGCTGAGCTACTGTGCTCTGCAGAGAACTGGAGGCTATGCTCAGGAAGGCAGGATAGGATTTGTCTTCTCCCGCACTGAGGTCTTTCCTACGTGGGTCATGGCAGTGCACTGAATCCAGGGCAGGGTATATACCCCATTGCTCACCAAAGAAGAGAGCTGCAGAAACCCTAAATCTTGGTCTAGTAATCCCAGATCCATTTCTTGCTTCTTGAACTACATGCTTGGAGGGCAACACCTGGAATTAGGGAAGAAAGAGAAGACCTCATTTCATACCACTCTCACCTTTTCCTCTGGCCCCAGAAGAAAGGGATGTGTGAATGCGGGTGGAGAATGCTCCTGCCAGCATCCCCCTCTGCAGGACAGACAGGAGCTGTGGGAAGGAATCTCTGCCACACACTGTTTAACCCTCTCAGAAGCAGCAGACCTGAAAAGCATGCCTGTGAGGGAAGAGCAGAAGCAAAAGTGACTCCTGGGAGGTGCTTTAAGGATGAAGATGACCCCTGTGTCTTCCATCGTCTTGAACTCATTGGCAGAACATTCCCTTCACAAAGCATCCATGCCAGAAAAACATGCTTAAATCAAACCCTAATGGGTAGGGGTGGCAACACACCAGGAAAGGAACCCTTCCCCACAGAGGCAGCTGCCACCAACAGGAAGCTGAGGCATGTTCTTGGATCTGCCAGCCAGTAAACTCTCCCTGCTGTGGCCAAGCAGTGAACTGCCATCTCCCAGGCCAGACTGGCATGCCTCAACAACAGCAAATTTACTTAAAGAAGAAGAAAATGGCTTAACTAACCTTTGGCCTCTCAGCTTTACATTTGCCACTGACACAACAGGAGGTACTGGCAAGCCCAACAGCTTTATTTATTTAAGTGTATTGATTTTAGCCTAGATTGGAAGAAAACAGTCGGATAAAGGGCAGGAAATTCCTCAGCTGGGAGAGCCACACAGAGTACTAGAAATCAGATTTAAACTAGCAGATGAAAATACATTTGCTAGAACAAGGTAATGAATAATTCTGCCAGGAGCACAGAGATCTGGCCAAAAGCCAAATCCTGCCCACTTAAAAGCAGCAATTTGGGGTATTAAACGGTGACTGCATTCCCATCACTGACCATCATTTAATATAACAGTAGTGCTCGATGGCTCCCAACCAGAACTCAAAGCCTGCTGTGTAAAACCAGAGCAAACCCCATCAGACCTTCCCTCAAGACCTTATTTAAAATCAATGTCCTCTGAGTCAATTAGATTCAATGAGAGAGGGCTAAGAACAGAGGAGGACAAACCATACCAGAAGAAGTGTACTCTACTACACAGGCTGCTGAGCACAAGCAGTGCATGGTGGCAGAAAACCACAAAGAGCACCGAGATGTGCAGGAAGATGACAAGGGGAGGGTTTTTGAAGGGTAACATTTTGTTCATGTGTCAGCTATGATTATCTGATTAACCTCTTTGTGATAGCCCAGTGGCCGAGACTCCATGAGAAATGTCACCAGCTCTGTTGACTGTTGTCACAGATCTTGACTTAGCAACTGGGGCAGTGCGACATTGTTCCATGGAGATGGGCAGGGAGAGCAAGGCACCTGAAATCCCTAAAATGAAATCCCAGGGGCTAGTGGAAAATGAATATGCGCAGTCTGTGAAACCAGTTCCTACCTTCTCTTCCAGCAGGAAGACCTTGAGTGACTCAGAATGAGAAACTAGGCTCTGGGTAGAAACCCCTCTCTTTCCATGAGACCTTCCCAATAGCCTCTGAAGAGGTAAGAGGCATGCTGAAGTACCCATCCTATCAACATAAAGGCTCAATGCAGAAGATGGAAGAGGCAGAGGGGTAGCAGAGGTGACAGGTTGACAGCCCTGCCTTGAGACATGAATAGGAAGCACACCCTGTATTTCTCCTCTCCTAGCAAGTGCTATGCTCCTTGCAATGCTGGCATGGCCTGAGCACCCTTTCCAGTCATCTATGGCTTTCCCCACTCCTGCAGAAAAAGCCCCTGGCATGCCCAGTGAATATGGAGGCAGGAGCTGGGCTGTCCCCAAAAGCTGAGGGCCTTGAGTTTTCTGTTTGCAAGGATAACAAAAGGCTATTCAGTATGGAAGGGACAGCATTGCTGAAGCCAGGAGAAGGGCAACATGCAGAGGAGCAGAAGGAGGAACAAGATAGGCACCAGCTAGGAAAAGCACATTTGAAAGCAGGTAGTTTGGGTATCAGTACAGCAGGGTAGGGCACAACTTTTTCGCAGCTGTACAGGGAAATTTACCTCATCTCAGGCAAACTCTTGCATGGCTAACAGGCTATGGACTGTCATGCCTATACTCACAGCACTGTGAGAGCAGCAAGTAAGCCAGCCAAAGCTTGCATCTCTGTACCCTCAGAGGAGGCAGGCACAGAAAAGTCTCCCCTGCCTGCACCACCTCCCCATGACTTCTGCTGTGAAAGGCCTTGAAGCAGGTGACTCCCAGCTTCAGAGATGGAGGCTCACTTCTGCCTTGCAAGAGCAGAAGGGATTCTCCACAACAAGGCTGGGCAGGTTATTATCAGAGCTAACCCATATTCCCATAAGCATTCATTACTCCCTGCCCTGCAGGCACTGCAAAGGGCAAAGTTTGTCCCTGTTGTTGAAAACAAAGATAGGAGCATCCGATCCGATTTTTGCAATCCAGAGCCCTAGAGACCCATCTAAGCCCGAGGCAAACATATAGAAGGAAGAAGCTTTGGAAAGCCAGATAGCCTCTGTAGAGACAGAATTCAAACCAAGATATGCAAAACCCAGATACCTGTCAAGTAGTAGACCCGGCATCTTTTAGTTACACATTTGATAACTGATGTGCTGAACTGCAAAGATATTTCCTTGAGCAAATTGTTGCTTTTCCTCCCCTCCTACTGGTGAACCACAGGTGAAAGACACTCAGGGCACCACTTTGCAAGAGCCTCCACTTAACCTAGAGCTGCAGAACTGTTTTCACAGAAGCACCACCTTCCCCTCACACCTGAGCATCACTGTGGAGGAAAGTTCAGTTTTCAGAGCCAGGGGGAGCTGCCTTATCGCTTGGCAGGGGTTTGCACAAACCTTATTCTCAGTCTGTGCAGGTTTTCAGGCTCTTAAGCTTTGTTTTGAATTCTGTATTCAGGACAAGTCCAAAACTTCAGAACAACTACAATCTAAAGGGGCAGATCGATCTGCTCTTGCATCAGAGTTGCACTTAAGTGGTAGTTTCTCATGAGGAAAGGCACTCCAATACAGTTCTCCCAGCACAGTGAGAACTTGGTTAAAATGCTAATATGCAGACAGGGTTAAGACTGAACTGTATTTTAATCTGCCATTTCTCAGATGTCACTAAACGTGATAAAAATCCCCCAAACTATGGATCTAACCTGTCAAACCCACAGCTTGCCCATGAAGGAGTTAGTGGAAATTGTACATATTCAGCACTTCTGGAGAAAGACAGGCAGGCCTTCGAAGTCTCTAAGCAGGCAGCAGGTCAGCCTACGTTCAAATGGCCAGCTATTTTCTTCATGCAGTGGGACGACCACATTGCAAATGGTGCCCCAGAAACATAGACCTTGGTGGCGTGGGGAAGTTTTTCATTCTGCCAACACTGTTTGGAGCTGGGCCCAGGCTGTGCACCTTAATAAATCCTCTAAACAAACCACGGACAATTTTGAATTTGTAACAACAACCTAATGCCAGCAGAGTTTTGCTTCATTTTGAATGCTGCTGATTTCACTCTTCAAGCCCTTGAACAACTGGGAGAAATTGGCAAAAGGTTCCATTTAGCACTGCACACGTAACAGTGCTCAACGAGGACATGACAAAAGAAGAAAAGCATTTTTTAGTTATTTAAATATGTCCTCTTTTCTTATACAATGCTTTTGCATAAGAGCGGGTAAGGGTCCAAGCTCATACTTGCACAAGCTCTTATTTGTACTGAGAAAAGGGCCACCAGAGAAGAAGAACATCATACCCAGCACCTGAAGCCTGGAGGAAATGGCCCTTTTGGGCTGTTGCTATACAGAATATTGCTGGAGCATTACACTGGTGTACCTGCTGGTCTGCATCTCATGGCCAGATATTTGAGGTGCCAGATATCCAGGGCACTCCAAAACCTTTCCAAATCACAGGCAGAGCATTCTGAACCCCTTATCCACCAAGAGGTCTTCTGAGATTTGTGCAAACCTGGCCTCTTTTGATAAATTAAATATTTCTGGACTCTTGCTAGCATCATAAGTTCTGTGGAGAAAAAGCTCCTTTTACAAGAAGCACAGCAGACAACGGAGAGCCTTCAAGGCTTTCAGAGGGGTAGGAATGACAATTCCGAAGTGTCCAGCACCAACAAGCTGTCTCAAAGCCAAGCAACATCCAACAGACATGTGAAGATCCCAAGCACAATCATTCACTTCATAATTTACTTACCAGTGCTGCTGAGCTCCCTGGAAACATTCTCTTTGGAAACCTTGCAAGGGTTCATAAGAAAAAGCCTCCTTGCTGCTGATATACCCTACTGGCTTTCTTCATCCAGTGGGCAGGGGTTCTATCACAGGGTCTCAGGCACACATGGGCTCCATGCTGTCCTGCCCTGGCATTGTCCCAGAGCCCGCCCAGGTTCTTTGTTGAAACCCAAACAGCTTTTTCTGCTAAGGCAGCATTTCTCAGTTTTAGCTGACAGCAGGGGACTTCCTTGTACTTGCTCTCCCTGTGAGGAGCTGCTGCAGGAGCGGAAATGTGACCATGTAGTACCTGTACCATACTGAACAACTGTCCTCTCCTGACCCAAAAAATCCACCTTGGAGTATCTCCAAGCACTGCGCTGGTCGCAGCAGAGGATGTGAAATGCACAGCTTAGATCGAGGGTGTGTGGCTCCTCATGTCATCAGTGAGCTTGGATCAGTTCTCAAGAGCTCTTTTGTCCCTGGGAAGAAAGAGAGGTCCTGCTGGGTCTGCTCCCAGCTCTGTCGCTGTTAGAGCTCTTACACCAGTCTAGACAGTCATGGCTATTGGGAAGACACTGCCCTAGAGAGGACTGGAGGAACTTTGGGCCATCCCCTTGGTTAAGCTGTAGCAGGATCATGCATTCAAAAAGTGGAGGCACAGCTATGGGACAAAGCACCTTTGCATTACCAAATGGCAACAAGGAGAGACAGTGGGTGACACGCAGTCAAGGCAGCTCATTGCCATCAGGGTTAGGAACATGCATGCCTGACCTCCTCCTTCAATGCAGCCTTCCCTGAGCAGTCCCCTCCCTAGTATGGCCGCTCAGTTCAGCATCCCCACTTTACCCTACAGTGTCCAAAGAGAGATCTGAGAGATTTCACACTTCAGGATGATTTTGCGTGAAGTTTGCCCAGCCAGCCCAGTGATGAGTGCAAAAGCCTGACAACCTGACAGTACAGGAGATCAGTTCTTCTGGCAGCTGTGTGTGATGAGGAGGCTTGAGCATCTCCAGAGGAGAGGGTGGGAGGATAGGGAACAACTACACTAGCCTGCAGGAAAAAAGCTTGGGGGATTTACTCCAAAACTTGAGGGTGGTCTGAATTCACTTTTGCTTTAGGGAGCCTGGAAGATAGTAGAAGAGGAAGGATGGGGTTT
The DNA here is from genome assembly GCA_027560015.1 of Chloroceryle amazona. NCBI lineage: Eukaryota > Metazoa > Chordata > Aves > Coraciiformes > Cerylidae > Chloroceryle > Chloroceryle amazona. The sequence goes on from JANHFX010004142.1 coordinate 14,745, forward strand.
CACTAATTGCTGAGGTGGCTGGCAGCAAAGAAACAAATTCTAGCAGGGGACAATTTATCCTCTAAGCTTGTTATCCTGTCAAAAAAAGAAATGAAGTTAGTTGAGGCTCATTTACTTGTGACAAACTCCTGTCTCTTACTATTTATCAGCGTATGTGATTACCAGCTGACTTAAGCCAAGTGCATTGTAGTTACAAGTCTAATGGTGGTGTGAAGAGAAGGGGATGGCCCCCCAGAGCACTGACTGCTCCCTGGCCACCTCTGCACCCCTGGATCCAACCAGAACATGGTCTTTCTAGGATCCACAATGGGCCAGGGAAGCACATGGCATCCCTGGTCTTTTCAGAGGCAAAACATTTGGTTAGGCACTTCAATCTCAGGTTTAGTCTGGAGATAAACAAACATGTACTGTAGGACCAAGTGCTGTTCAGTGTCCTCTCTGCTCCTCCAGAGCCCAGGTTTCCACCTTGCACACACCAGAAGGGGCAGGGGGATTAGATGAATAATTGCACATTCAACTGCCTTTGGAGACAGAGGATATTGAATACCATATGACCAATTTTTTCCCAGGGACTGTGCAGACTTGAATATCAGGTACACTTCCTGACTAAGATGGCCACACACTAACGCTGAGTGGAGGAAAGCTGCAGAAGAGGAAAACTTCATTCAGAGGGCAGCAAAGCTCCTTCTGCACCAAAGGACATGGAGGACACATGCTGAGGCTGGAAGAGTTTCATGGTGGGTCTCAAATGATGGCAAATCAGAGGATAGGAATATATTTAACAACCAGCTCTGCTGGTTTTGTGGGCCTTCTCTGATGAGATGACATATTTACTTAACACATATCACACCTACTGTTTGACTCCAAGGCTAACTCCAAGTTAGCTTTAGGGAGGACTGTTGTAAGGGATTTGACATTTGACTGTACAACATTCTGATTAAAAAATTAGCAGTATATAAAATCAATAAACTACATGTTACCTGGATCAAGCACTGTCTGACAGATCTCAAACAAGTAATTGTCAGTGGTGAATCATCTTCAGATGGGAGTTTTTCTAGCAGGGTTCTTCAGGACTGACACTTTCCAGCATTTTCATCACCGAGAAGCAAATGCAAATCTCAGTGCTGTTACAGTGCATAAATGACAAAGAGATTCAAAGTGATGAATAATGAGGAGCACAGGGCAACCATGCAAAGCACTCTCTACAGCTCAGTAAGCAAAGCCCACTTAAACAAATGGCATTTTACTGCACAAAGTTGTTCTTGGAATAATGAATGCCAGGCAGACTCCTAGGGTGCCATAACTGGAAACCATCGGCTCCGCAAAGGGTTTTGGAGATCATGACAGAATATGAACGAACAGCATAAAAGCTGTGGCAAGAGAGTGATAATGGGTGTACGCTCTGGGAATAATGAGTGAGTCATATACACCTTTGATGCACGATAGCAAGATGAATCCCAGTTCACTGCCGTTAGTGTGGTGACAATGCTCTGAAAAGACTGCTGGAAGAAGAGGGTATAAAAGGGAGTCAAATGATCTCAGTGGTCCAGGGGGAAAAACCCCAGAGCTTTCCAGCAGACATATAAAGCCCTTGAATTATTTTGCTTATCAAAAAGAAAGCTGAGATTTGACCTCAAATGAAAGAAATACCAGGTTGAGATCACAGTGAGGAGGAGGATAGGAAACAAAAAAGAAATAGCGCAAAGGTTGATAGGGATGAGAACTTAGATATGGACATTTCCAGTGAAAGACTGATGTGTTTAGTTGGGCAAAGGGGACAGCCAGACAAGCTCCAGACCAATATTCAGAGGGAGCAGTCAGAATAAAATATGTCTCTGGTAACAGAGGTTTCTAGAGGATCTAGCAAGTAGGGGAGAAGGAAGAGGTATGGTACTAGAAGGCTGAAGAACAGCATGTGATGGATACACAGATGTGCACACAGGCAGCACATAAGTGCAAAAGCTTTATGTACGTCATGTGAAAGGAAGGCCTAAGTGGAAGACAAAGATAAATAAAAATCAGACGTGAGGTGGGTTTTACAATGGATAAGTCATATTCTGCAGAGATGATATTGCTTTGGTAAAATACTTTCCTTAGGCAAAGGCACAGCCATAGATCTCATCTATCTGTACTTCACAAAAAATGTCTGCTGGTAGAAAATTAACAGTTAAGCCAGCAAAGCTGAGGATTAGTGCAAGTATGGGAAGATGAGTAGCAACCCGACTAGAAAGGAGCTGGTAGTGGGCAGCACTGAAAGGAGGACAGGATGAAACTAATTTCAGTCTGCTGGCTTTCTTGTTCTTTGGGGGTTTTTTTGTTTTGTTTTTTAAACCACCTTAGCTCAGAAAAAAAAAAAAACAAAAACAGGGGTATGTTAATGCAATATTTTGGTGACAAAGGGGAAATCACCATCCATAGGGTGGAATACTGAAATACGCAGGAAGGGACAGATCATTGTGAGGAGCCTGGCAACTAAAAACAAATAAGAGACAACAACCCAGAAGCTAAGGTCCAGCAGCCAGGAACAAATAGCTTGAATTCCTCTCACTCACTAGAAAATAACTGAAACAGGAGGCAGACACAGAGAAAAAAAAAAAATATTTTTTGGTTTACTATCATGTTTCTCTCCTGGTTTCCTACCTGATTTAGTGCTGGGCTGGATAGGACTGCCTGACAAACACAGGTTTAATCTTGCTATTCACAAAGCAAGGCCGTATCCCTTGCCTTCTGAATGCCACCCGATAATCTCGCCAAAGACTCAGTCTCTTCATGGGCGATTCTTTTGAGATCATGCTTACAACATCTGGGTTCACATCATATATCAATGAATTGATTTTTCACTGCAAGCCTCTAAAATAGAGCAGACAAAGAGAGGGGGGAGAATAAGACACAGACGTATGTACTAGTTTTGGTAGTACAAAATGCCAAGGTAATGAGTTTTGTTACCTAGCACTTGATATGCTCTGACGGCTCCATACTCTTCCAAAAGAGACCCCAGCATTTTGCAGCCTCCAAAACATGAGAAGCATGCAGTGTAACAGCAGAGGTGGCCAGCTGGGCATCACTTCATGGCTCCATGTGCGAAGTAGGTGCAGGGCTGACTGCAGGTCTTCACTGGGGCTAGAGATGCTTGCATTTCTCAAGCACAGCAAGTCTTTTTATGAACATATTTTTCCTGAGACTCACTCTGAGAAAAAACAGAACCAATTTTGCTGAAGTTTCTCTTTAAAGGAAAAAAATAAATTAGCCTGGGGCAGACGCTTGGCATGGAAATATGCAGCTGCAACACTCAAGGGTGTGATAAAACCATGAGCAACTGAGAGGAAGGCCTCTGTCAGCAGTGTCTGCCTCTGGTGTTAATGGGGGCACCCCCAGACCTGCCCAGAGGAGCATCTCAGTGCCACTGAGGCTGTGTGGCCACTGCAAGCCTGGAGGCTCACTCACCCTTTCGTGGCCCTTGGCTGAGACTGGAGGTATCAGAGTTAGTGTTGCCTGCTGCCCAGATAATAGCATTTCCAGCAACATGGCTGTGAGGGAGGAGGGGTCTGGCATTGATCAGGAGGTAAAAGCTACTTATTGGATTAAGGCTGTTTCCTGGAGGAGTTTACTCTGTCAATCTCTGTCCAAAAGCTAGCTCTCCATAATGGACCTGTCCTACACCAATGAGACTCCCACCAGGAACCTCTGGGATCCAGACACAGGCATTAGGACTCAAATTTCCAGAGTGTTTAGTATTGTTCTGACCAGTCTTTACTTTTTTCATGCAGACTTTACAGCAGCACAAAGCAGCATGGGAGAGCACATTGCCCTGGCACACAGGGGGTGAGGATGCTGCATACAGCTGTGGCAGCCAGGGATGCAGTGCTCTCATCTCGTGCCCCCGGGCACACAGGAGGTGGAGCAGTGAGGGAGTGTGAGGAGGTGCTGGAGGACAGCCAGTTGCTCAGCAGTCTGTGCTGCTGGGGTTAGGAATGGCAGAGCCCTTTTGGAGTGGTTTCCAAGGCAGGATGCTGTCAAGTGTGTGTCATGTCATTGTCAGTCACACACACACACCCCTTTGTTATTTTTTAATGATACACATGTGGCTGTGATTCACAGTCATAGCTGGTCTTCCTTTCAGGCAAAATGTGGTCACTGAGACACTGCTGTGTTTGGGGGAGATCTTCCTCTACCTAGCAGAGGTCGGAAAGCCAGAATGACAGTACATGTCCAGAAACCCAGATGGATTGCTATGTACCGAGACAGAGCCTCCAACCACAAGGCTGCAGTGGAACTGCTCTCTCTATGCACACTGCATCCAGGCAGGCCAGGATGTCAAGGAAGTCAAGTGCAAAAATAGGGGAAGCCAGCCCTGGTACTTCTTTTTTTTCCCCCCATATTGGAAGTGGAGCCAAAACTTTCCTTCTAAATCTAGCCTGCAGAAGCGTGACAAACATTCCTCTTTCACCCAAATGTTTAAAAGGTTTCCTCCCCTGCCCCCTCAACCAACCCCATGCCAACTGCAACACTCTGGTTTTGGAAGAAACCAAAATAATTTGCCAACTAACTAAGGTTGCATTTTTCTGGGAATAACTACATTCCTCTTCCCTGCATCCCACCAAAGATCTGCTAAGATCTACCTAGGACTTCTGCTGTGAAGTGATTGGCAGACATGTTTCCCTGTGGAAAAGGAAACACAACTCATGGGCCCTGGCCACAGAGCTTCTCACTTTTATGAGTAATGTATGCCTGAGGTCTCCAGGTTTGGAAAAGCTTAAGGCAAAACCTCAAAAATCCTATGAAAGCAAGGCTGTTGAGACTAGGTGAGGAGAATAGGGAGGTGGGAGCCCTTAGGAAAAGAAAGAGGGTGAGCTTTCCAGCTTTCCTGACAGATGGAGGCAAGCAGAGCAAAAATATGAAAGCTGTGGATAGGTGGTCAGGACCTGCCATCAACACACGGCCTCTCCCTTCACTTCAGGTTTACAAATAAGACACACCAAGCTAAGCAAATCTGCCCCATTCCTCCCTGCCAAATCATGAGCACAAGGCTCGCTGCCAGCAGTGGGACTTGACAGCTTCACCCTGATCCTTGCCTCTGTTCTTGGAGGGACACAGGAGGTGACAAGGCCAGAACCAGGGCTGAGCACAGGCAGAAGCAACTGTTTAACAGTGTGCTTTGATCTTGTGGCATGGAGGAGCTGTCTGCCCCTCAGCCATGGGTTTGCTGTCAGGGATGCCTTTGGGGAGAAAGGGAGCCAGCCCTCAGCCAGACATTATGAAGCATAGGGCAAGTAGGAAGGTTGCCAAGCCATGACAGGATGTTAATTAAAAATAGTAATAAAGGTGGCAGCAGTAATACCCTCTCCTCAGAGCGGATGGCATTGCTCAGCTCATGGGGCAGCTGCCCCAATCCAACTGGGATGTGTCCATCTGAGCATAAGGATGGGTAATATCCCCTTAAACCACTGCAAAGGGGTGCATGAAAGGCCCACACAGGTCTTGTGGCCAGCAGAGCTGCCAAACCTCCGCACTGCCCAGGGCCTTTCCAAAAATCTACCTCTGCAGCCTCAGCCAGAAAAACCGTTGTTCCTTCTCTCCCTTCACACTGCTCTGTAGCTGAATGCTGCCTGCCCTCCCTCCTGGAAGCAGTTGAGTTTCTGTGCCAGACCTGCCTCCTGCTCCTTCTGGACTTTGCATGATGGAGTGAGAGTTTGGGTTCTGGAAAACCTGTGCTTGAGCCAACCATTCATGCTGTACCTCTGTTTCTCCCTGCAGCAGTGATATTTATGTTTCTTTGTGAAACATCCAGACCCCCTAGAAGAAGTAGTGCTGCTCAGGACTGAGATGTTAAAACAAAATAAATAAGGAGAACAGTAAACTAGCCTGGAGAAACGTTGACTTTCCCAAGTGCTCATTAGACAAAGAAGCACCTCCTGACAACTGTTAGCACAGACCTTCTTACAGGTGAGGGACATGCCAGCCAGTTGGGTGGCTGTGAAGACCAAAACCAAGACAGATGTTCCAGCTGTACCCACCTGCATGTGCCCACTGAAAAGTCTGGCTGGCTATTTTGAGGAGATACACACCTTCCCTTGCAGGGTGACCCTCACTGCAGGCAAGACAGGCACTGCAGCAGTGGTCAATGTACTCAGACACACACCACCTGCTCCTTGGCTGTTGGGAATCACCCACAGCTTGTTGTGGTCTCCACGTGCCAGTTTCTCCCAGTATGGTTGTTGTTGCTGTCTTTTTCCCTCCTAAGACTGGCAGGAGCTGCATGGCTCTGGCATGGCAGCTCTTTGACTTTCTCCCCACATATCTGAGCTGGCAGTGAGGTGCAGGGAGCCCCATAACACCCCAGGGGCTGAGGCTGGTGAGACATCTTGCTGCTGTGGGAACAGCTGCTTTATTAATGAGGGAGCTGAGATGCCCTCCTCAAGCCTGCTTGCATTGCAAGGACCCTTGGACTCCTCCCTGCAGGGACAGCTGCAAGTGTATCCCCTCCTGTCCTCCTCCTCCTCCCTGGGCTACAGACAGTGTATGAAGAATCTGTCTGACAGTGGGGGCCAGCACCCACCCCAACCCATAACTGATTTTCCCATCAAACCCAATAGGACCAGCATGGTAAATAAAGAGCCTGAGTTTTCCAGGCCACACTGTTTTTTCATGCAACCTGCCCTGCTCCTTCATGCAGGGTTGGAAGGCCCACTCTTTAAATGACCTGTCAGGTCATCTTGTCAGGTGACTGGCAGTGCAGCCAGCAGCCACCATTTGCCCTTCTGGTAGGGGGGCATCTCCCCATGACTTTCACCAGATGAGCAATGTCACTTAAGGTGGAAATGCAAGACCTGCTCTCTCTGGAGCAGATCAGCCGTGCTAGTGCTTCAGCATGCAGGGCTGTGCTTCCCTGCTCAGTGTGCGGCCACCCATATGCCCTCTGGATCAGGGAGCAGCAAGTTCCCACTGCTCTTAATCCCTGCATGGCTTGAACTCAGCACTTCAGAGCTAGGACCCTCCACTCTCCTCCCTGACAAAGGAAACGCAGCTCTTGGCAGGCCCTTGTTATTTCAGCTAAGGCTCATCAACCATCCTTCTGTCACTAAATGCCTTATTATGTGCAATTAATGGACTGACTGAGAGCAGCTACAAAACCATTCTCCCCTGAACCAACAGAGGCAGCTGGGTTACTTCTAGTGACTTTCTAATGCTGCCAGCTTCATTACTAAATGCAGCTGTGCAAGGGGAGAGAGGGAGGGAAGATGAAGCAAATGAGTTAGCTCAAATTCAGCAGTCGTGCCTTTCAAACACCCCCAGGCAGCATGGCAAAGAGCCTCCTGCTGTCCCTGGGGTCAGCAGGTCCCTTTGAGGGACACTCAAACACTGGTGACCATCCACAATTACTTACAGGCTCTAGACCTGCCCCACACAGATAGGTCTTTACCTCTGTCTTTAATTATCTTTTATTATTATTATTAATAATAGAACAAGAGGAAAGAGAGATAAGAGCAAACTGACAATGTAGGCTGAAACAGCTAATTTGACTCTAGCCAAACTGCACTCAGATGTGCAAAGCAAGAGAATGATTTCCTCTCTCTGATCTCTCAAAGATCATCCTCTTAGATGTCATGATTACATTTGAAAATAGTCTGACCGTACTTGAAGTCGGTGTCCCTTGACAACCTATACGTGCATAACCTTCATGACTTCTTGCTGCAATACAAGTGTATGTTTTGAACCACTACTAGACTCCCCACGTACATGACTGAAAACAAAAACTCAAAAACTAGGTATCGGAGGATTCCTAAGCCCGTCCCAGACAAAAGGACACTGGTCTTATTGGAGCATGGCACTGAATTAATCTGCCTTTAGTAATGCCTTGTTGCCAAAAATAAGAGTTACAGCTGGCATTTATGCAATCAGTTCTTCCACTGTGCTAAGACAGTTCCTAAGGACTGAGTGATACAGAAGTCGTTGTAGCTTACTTAAAAACAACCAAAAAAAGTACAGCATTTGATGTATTTTAAGTCACTCTGCACTTATTAAGTCACTTATTTCCTCTATGCAGAAAGTCGGTACCTGTCTACCAAATTATCTGATTATCTGGATGGGAAGTATAAAAGAAGAAGATACATAAACTTTAGGGAAAAATTATCTCTGAGTGAAATGAACCTAAGTCCTTTGCAGTAAAGGGCAAGGCAATTGTTTATATTAATCCTAATGACCCAAGGCAGGACTCATGGATGAACCCTTCCAGGGTTTCCAGCTCTTGAACAAACATAGCCTGAGCAGCTGTTACATTTTGGAACACAAAATGAAACCTCAAGGATTTGCCTTAAACAATTTATATCCACCTACCAGTAAAAAGCCCCTCTTTGAATATTAACAAAGGGTTGGCCAGTCTGTCATGTCTACTGCTCTGACAGCTGCAATCAGCTCATCCTCTGCTCTGCTGGGCTTAGACTAAAGACTGAGAAGTGGGGAAAGCCCTTTCTAAAAACTCTTATTGGGACCCTCATTGAAGCCTGGCAGGTGTTGGGGTGGCAAAGATGGGCTTTTAGGGTAAAAGTTTCAAATAAAATCAGATCATGAAAACTTTCCTTGGAGACTATTGCATGAGAGGAAGAGCCATGCAGCCACATGTCCACTTCAGCATCAGGTGATGAGGAGAGACACCAGACACATGACACAGAAAGTTGCAGCCTTCTTGCCCTTTTGCTCTCCTTGTGCACCCAGAAAATCCTCTCCTGTTTAGAGAGATGAGGAAAGGAACCATCAAGGAACCTCAGCCAACCACTTAAGGAAAATGGCTGAGGCAAGACATTAATCAGGAGGTTTCAGTGTAATGCATCCATCAAGGGCTGACTTCATTTTCGTGCCCGAGTGCACAGCAACTCTCCAGCATTGCCAGTGCCACTCCCAGGTTTGCTCCTAGCTATTTTGGCATGATTCAGGACATGAGTTGTCTGTTTGTGAGGTAGTTTTATAATCCTAGACCTCTTCTCCCTGTACCTATAGTTTACCTTTCCTCATCAGAGAGAACTTTTCACTGCACCACCTAAAAGAGTACCAAAGGGGCTTTTTGTACATGTAACCCAAAGGAAAACATGAGATGCTATTTTCCACTTCAACCAAGATGTCTTTCTAATACTATGCAAGCTGGGAGCATGCTTTGTTGTTTCTTAAGCAGAAGAGGAAGCACTAAAGGTTGAATTTGAACACTGAAAACATTTATTTGAACAGGCAAGATTTACCAATGTGCACGTGGCTCCCAATACCCAGCTGGAGAAAAAAAGCAAAACCAAAACAAAACAAAAACCAGCAAACCAAACAAGCAAAAAACAACCAACCAAAAATACCCCACATCTATTCCCCCTTCGTTTCTGTCACCATTTGATTCAACTGCACTGCAGTTTTACCAGGGAAATTACAGGGAGAAAGGGAGTTAGACAGCAGTTCCCTGACAACTTGTCAACCTGTTCTTTGAGTGTCAGGAAAAAGAGCTGCATCTCACGTTTTTAAAGTGCCATTCTGCCACACCAAAAGGGGAAGATGCACATCTGGCTTCCCTGGGGCCATGTGCCCATCCCCTGTTCTCTGTCACCAGAGCTGCTGCCAGCACACGTGGTAGACCCATGGCCTGGTTTTCCCCAGCCATTCAGCTGCCAAGCCCTAGGCTGTCTGGTTTCTCCTTGGTCTGACCCCAACTGAAAGCTCACTCCCTGTGTCCAGGGATGCTGCACCTCTTCAGTGGATAGAGAAACCGACAGGGTTGGTTAATGCTATTATCAGTTACAATGCAGCATGAGCTTTTGCCCTCCCTGCTGGCTTGGCCCTGGCTGTCACAGAGAGAAAAATCAGAGTAAGATTCTCTGACATCCCACCTCTACCTGACAACATAGCATATAATACATAAAGGGAGAATAAGAAATGTTTCTGATGAGAACAATTGCAAAGAGTTCCCTTGATGCACCAATAGGCACATGATCCCTGAGAGCCCTCTGGAATAACTCAGCATACCCCTTTTTATGGTGGGTCTTAGAGAGGAGGCTCCAACTATCTTATCTGGAGTGTACAGCAATGACTCAAGCTTGCAACGCTCTGAGCTGATGGCTCCGGAGAGCCTGAGTATTTCAAACCCAGAGCTGACACCGTACAAAACCCTCATTGACTCCATCCCATGTTATCTGAACAAGGTCGTGGTTGCTCCAGCAGCCACTGATATTATCAGAGTACAATAAAACACTCTGCTTCTGAGCTGCTGACTCACACGTGCTTTTTGAGCCCAAAGACCAAGAGTTCCCAGATTGTTTTACTTCAGAAATAAGTATTTTCTGGGCTGTAAATAACCTTATTTTTCATGCCTCTGCTTTTAAAAGATGAAACACCTCGAACTAAGAGCTGGCATTTCTGGAAGCACAGGTTGAGCACTGGGAGAGGAAGGGATGCAGTTCACAGCTGCATCAGGTTATCTCCCTCGATGTTTCCCTGGCAACCAAAAAGCTCAAGGTCTATGTGACAGTTGCAAAGTGTAATAGTTTTTGAAAGCCAAAATATACATATTTTGTCAGTTAGTGCTGTGCTTCCCTTGAGATAGGCCAAAGGATCAAAAAGAAACTCCACTGAGAGCTGATTAGCCTCTATGTAAATAGGGCAGACAAGTAACTTCTCAACGTACCCCAGCACCTGGGGGTTAGCACTATGCTTCTATACTGCTTGCACACGCATTTAATAAGGACCTCAAGATATCATTTAAAAAGTGTAAATAAGAGAAACAAAATACACCCAGGACACACTCAGGAACTACCATAGAAACAGCAGGCTAGAAAGCTAGAAATCATGCAGGATGAGAAGGTGGGAAAAGAGGGAGAAGACTTACCTGCAGCAATGGAGTGAGTGAGCAGCACTTTGTTGATTAGAGCTGGAGGTCTCTTCATCTCCACCCATCCTATAGGTCAGTCCAACCAGCTACTGTTGTATGTTCACCCAAAGAGTTTGATCTCCATCCCAAATGCTTCTATAGGACTGTACCAGAGACAAACTCAGGACAGGCACCAAGGCATATATACATACCTTTCACATTGCCCTGCTCTGCCTTATCTAGTGACTAGCTACAGCTGTTATAGGAGGGCACCAGGCCAATCAACTCATGTTCCCAGCCCTTTCTAATTCTTTCTGCAAAGGGTACACTAAGGAATAAGTAAAATACCTTTTTTTTTTCTTCCAATCTCTAGCCCTTCTACTGGAAAAGCTTGTAAGGTAGCAGCTCCAAGTGGTTTCTGGCTCCTTTGTATGGGCACTCAAAGCAATCATGTCTTGGGCCTCAGCATCAAGGCTAGGTCAGCTTTTTTTCACAGGATCATTTCTCTCTGTTTTTTATGCCCCATATTCTGCTGGAGCTGCTGTCCTTTGAAAATTATTTTGCAATATTAAATTTCCCATCTATTTCTGAACAGTAGCAGGCATGTAAAGAATCACCCTCCAGGTGATGCTGCCCACAGCTTAATAACAGGGTTACTCATTTCTTCTCAGATGAGGGACTGAGGTGTGAGTTGTAGCTTTCAAGACAAGAAAGGTTTGTGAAAACAAACTTCTGGTGGCGGTTACATCAAGGGCAAGGAACTCAAAGCTCTCCTGCAATGTGGGCAGAAGTTGGCTGCTGCAACCTAAACATCTGAGCATGTGTTTCTTTCCCCTCCCTCCCCATCCCTCTTGCTTGGCTCCTTTTTGTTCTGGACTGTGAAAAGGAGCTCCTAAATACCTAATGACCTTATCAGGTGTTATTCTGTTCCACAAACATTTGCCTCTGGGAAGATAAACAAGCATACATCTGGCTCCATACAGGCTGTATCTTCAAGCTGCTGTCTGTGATTCTGCTGCATGAAGGTTCAGGTTGGGTGATGCTGAGGATGTGCAGGTGAAGGACACAACATTCATCTGGCTTCTTGGCTTTGATAGACTGCTGAACAGTACAACATAGACCACCTTTGTCTCCAGCAATGTGTTTGGGTCAAATTTCAGAATTATGGGCATAACACCAGGACTGTGCAGCTCTTGGTGCTTGTGATGGGCAAAAAAACCCCAGAGAGTGCTGGCTTCCTCCTAAGGTATGAGGCCCAGGTGCCAGCCATGCACTGTGGACAGGACAAGGGGTGCCTCCAGAGTGCAGATGAGCTGCTGTGTGGTCCCTTTAAGACAGTTTTGCTGCTGTGGAAATATTTATAGGAGGCTCATCACCATGGTATCTGAACACTACTGACTAATGGGGCATATGAAACGTGCCTAGTTGTATTTGTTATTAATTTATTTAAGGACGGAATTTTTGACATTTTGTTTTTGTTCTCTGCTTCAGTTTGGCTGTACTGCTTGTGTGCACAGCACCTTTCATTGTGGTGTCCCTTGAAGGCACCATGGAAGAGATGAGCATTGGGAGCATGGATAATTAAAGGAATCTTGTCAGATAGTTCCATCCCCAAGGTTTAGAGGTGTTTTTAAAAAGGAGAGAGGAAGGGAGGCAGGGCTGTTATCAAAGCCATGAGGAATTAAAATGCTTTCATCATTTAAAAATTCAATGAAATGGCTACATCACTGTATCTCTCCACTCCTGGGATGAAAGGAGGAAAGTGTCACTGAGCAGACTGTGACCATTTGGACCAAAATGTGTAGAGAGGGGAATCAGCAGTGGTACCAACCAGGAGAAGGGATGCTTTCAAAGTCTGTGATTTGAACACGCTAGGATTTTTTTTCATTTTACCTAAAAAAAATAAATACAAATAAAAAAAAAAAAATAAAATATATTGGCATCTGTCCTAGAGTAATAAACCCTGATGAAAAAAACAGAGTCAAAACTACAACTTCTTTTTGAATAAACAATTTTGCTGGTGCAACTGCATGGAGCTGAATACTCCTGTTAGCTTCTTGGCCAGATCTGTCCAGCTGGTAGCTCCCTTTTGCCAAAGAAGCCTTTTGTGAAGACAAAAAAAGCACATTGCAAAAAGGAAGTGGTGCAGAGCAAATCCTTGCTGCAAGATCACAGTCACGGGGAAGTATATTATGTTTTTAGCCTTTCCACAAAGGGATTGATGGAAAGGGCTCTCAATACGCATCTGTGCTCTATGCTGTTTTGTGTGACAGCCCCGAAGTGCTGTTCCACCAAGCCCCTGGATCAAAGCATCCCAGCTATGCCCACAATTCTGACTTTTTGAGCTCTTCCCAAGCACATCCACATTACCTCTTCCAGAATTTACCACGGCCCTGACTCACCTACACTACATGCATTTCTGGATGTAGCATGACTGTCACCAGAGCAAAAAACACTCCTAATAAGAAACAATGGAGTCAGAAATCCAGGGGATTGCCCCATGATTTTGACATGTTCTATCCGCACTAGTACTTAGTAGGCAACAGAGGGGCAAATGACTGCTACCCTAAACTTGCTTGAAAGCTCCAGACCTTGGAGGCTCCAGGGCTAGAGCACAAATCCCATGTTTTTCCTGCAGTATGATGCAGGGATAACTCATCCTCTTCCCAGAGTATCTGCCCTCTTCCCAGCCCAGACTCAGCAGACCTTGCAAGTCTCCATGGTCAGCAGGACACATCCACTAGCACAACCCACATTTTGTAATCCAACAAGCCTCACTCCCTTTAGGCTTGTCTACTGGTGAGAAAACAAAGGGGCCAAGCACCCTGCACAGTTTGGAGAGGGAACAGCATGTGTGAGCATGTCAGCCTGCCTCAGAAGGCAGCTTATTCCACTCATCCCTTCTTCTCCATCCTCATACTGCCTAAAACTCAACTCTCATTGTTTCTTCATTTGCCTGTGAGCACAGGCCTAGCTCTGTCTTTCCTTTACTTTCCAGGTGCTACCAAAGTCACAAATGTGCCAGATCCTGGGGAAATGGAAAGTGATTCCACCTTACTGCAGCCATGGGAGAGAGACAGGTTAGACCTGCAGATTTGCCTCTGCTCGGATTCCAGGCTTTCCATAATGTAATCTTTATCACTGTGTCTGAAAGGTGCAGAAAAGTCAGTCCGGATCCTGGGACAGGTTTCTTCTGCTGGGCCATGCGAATGTCCATATAACCCCTTAGCTTGTGACAGCAAAAATCAGATCCTGAAATAGATGGGATAAACAAAGTCAGTCATTATGCAGCCCTATTTAAGCCACAGGACTCCTTGCACAAATCCTTACAGTGAGATTAGGTTGCCTACAGAGACAAAACTGCTTTTCAAAAGATGAAGATAAGATAGCACACCTGCAGCACTGGCACTTTCAGAAGAAGCCAGCATAAACACAAAGGTTGCTTTGCCCTGGAACAACCATATCCTGGGCTTCACTTTTTGTAATCACCTCCTGATTACAAACACAGACCTGGAGCATTCCCTCAGCTCATCGCTGACCACTTGGAAGACCTTCTAGTCAGAAGGACCCCTTGGGTAGCTCCAGGTCAGCCAAGTGGCAGGAATGTGGCAGAGCACTGGCTAAAGCAGCAATGGCTGAGAACTGGTGAGAGAATTTAAGGTGGAAAGCCAGTAGATGAACCTGAATTACCTCACCTTTTCCTGGCTCTTCAGCACACCTGATGTGCAGTGAAGCAGCTAAATGAGAGGAGACAGCTCTGACCTGGAGCAGCTGAGAAACACATGCACATGTGAGAGGCTGCCAGGTCGCTGCTGCCTGTGGGCAGTGACCACACCATGGAGCACGGGTGTCAAGCTGTTGTCTGATGCCAGGGGAGCCAGTGACTCTAACACCATCCTTGCAAGGGTAGCCACTAAGGGCCTCCTCCCAGATCCAGTGCCATCCCAACGGCTAATACAGCTTTAGGGAGGAAAGGAGACTCATGATGCTCTCTGTCCAAGCAAAGGCACTGGGTGATTTTCATGTTTCTTGGCCCAGGGATTATCTCCTACTTTTTTTTGCCCTGGGAGGAGTTGTCATTACTCTTCTCTGGTCTGACCCTCCACCGGTTCCCTCTTGCATGTTTCCCTTGCTCTTATCTTTATAATCCTTGGCTGCTGGTCTTTAACAGCTATGATTTGAAACTGGGAGTCTTGTAAGGCTCAAAATTGTTTTAACTCTTTCTTCCCAATAGAAGGCTCTTTTTTCAAGTTGTTTGCATGACAGTGCTAATGTTACCCAAACTCCCCTGGATGGCATGCACCCTTTCATATCCTCTGTTAGCTTGGTTCACCCAGCATCTCAGGATGGGTACAAGACAACATGTTGTCCACTCTCCCTGTCCTTTTCATTTAGTTTCATCTTCAGACCTACAGTCCTCTTCTCCCTCATCTCCCCCACTCTCCCACCTTGTCTACACTCTAGCTCATTGCCAGGGGCCAGCTCATCCCCCCTGCCAGCAGCTATTCCCCCCATACAGGGCCAAAACTGGGGCAGGTCCAGAGTGGCAGAGGGGTCCCACCAACTACATGAGGATGGCAGCAGCAGACCCACCATCCCTACAGAGAAAGGCTTATGCACTTCCTTCCAGCTCCCTGCCAAGCCCTAGTGTCCCTCTCCCCTCAGGCTCAGGTGCTGCAGAGTCAGGCAGCAGTGGTGGCACAGGTTCTGAGGTCTTACTCTCAATCTAATCAAATCCAGGTTTTGTTTCTGTAACACAATTCTTTAAGGAGCTCATAACCTGGGATGGGTTACATTCCTTAGGCAGTTTATTCCAGTTGGTGTGCGGGGAATAAAATGTCACTTTGCAGCAATTATTCAGCAAGTCACTGATAAAACATCTTCTGATTTGTTTAGTTGTTTCCCAAACATCTTGAAGTGGTGTTGTTTAAAAACTAATTTCTGTTCTGAAAGAGAGACATCCAAAAAAATGCAAACAAAAATGTTATTTTATTTTAAGCCTCATATATCCACTTTTCTGCAGTACAAATTCGTAATTTGGTTACCAAAAAAACCAACAAAAAAAACCTCCAACCAATCAAACAACCAAAAAATTAATCATAGTTTCACAGAGCCCTATTCTGTGAAAGGTAAGGTAGTAACAGGGGTAAGACGATTCAGTGCAACTCCCATCCTCATCTTAGTGCAATTCTTTCTAAAAGCACCCAAGATATAAGAATGCTCATGCACCTCAGACTGAGAATGCAATTAGTAATTGATTTGTATCTTCTGGTAGCATGGCAAATGCAACTTAAAAAGCAAATAAAATCAGTTTCTTTTTGCTAGCTTTCTTACCTGCTCTTCTGTGAATACACCAGCAATATCTAATAGCAGGGAATTTTAACAATCGTGTGTTCATTAAAATAATAATTTTCTTACCATTTATTACACATAATTTCACAATACTCTTAGTCCTGCCACATGGAGAGGGTACACTGCTGACCCCACTGCTCCTTTGTATGGGGTTAACATTTTGTTTGGCTCTGCTTACCATCCTCCTATCTTGTTTGGAGGGACACAAGTCCTCCCTTGCCTCAAATGATTTTCATTGCCTGCATATGGACTTCTTTGCCTACTCCCCTCGGGGTCTACAGCCTACAGTCCCCATGAGAAAAAGGAGAAGGTGCCACAGTGAGTAGATGCTAACCTGACATTTTGTATTGTTGAACATATGAAAATACTTTCAGTATCCTTTTTTAAACTCTTCTTAAAGCACCTAGTATACTGCATAGATTTTACCCACACAAGTGTACCTGCCTGGATAGCAGAGACTTAGTTACAGCAGGACAATTTCTGTGTGGATGTGATTTGAATTCTTTTGCTGCCAATCATCACAGGCAAAACAACAGGAATAGCATTTGCATATCAACATCGGGGACGTTGCAGCATAATGCATAATTCAGTCGGTTAGGTGTGTGATATTTCTCTCCTGACACTGCTAATTCTCGCCAGCAAGACTCACCCTCTCGCCCCGCGATTTGCTTTTAGCTGTTGCTTCCTTTGCACAGTCCACGAGGATGCAAAGAACATACTAAAGAGCTGACAGTTAAATCAGATCCCAGTGAAACAGGCGTGCCATACAATTCCCTTCCACACAAAATGTGTGTTTTATAACAAGGAATGGTATTTGTTAGGATTTTTATACCTCTCCCCATTAGGTTCCTTTGAAGCTGCTTAGCTTCTTTTAAGGAGGGTTTCAAATCCCAGCACAGTGGCAGAAGTTCAGCCAGTTCAGTGGTCCCCCTTTCAGAAGCACTTGCTTGTTTAACAGAGAAGCATGGCCCTATGAGCCCATGCTGGTGTGAACTCACCTGGGAGGAGAGTTTATCTGTCTCCCCTATTATGTTTGCCTAGCTCCAGAGAAAGGCTATCAAAAGCAGTTTCTCTGCTGCAGAAGAAGAGAGAGGAGGGAAGGAGGAGGAGGAGGGAAATCAATACCAGTATCATTTGTCAAAACATTAGGCCAATTGATGCCTTCTGAGGAACTCAGGAATGCAGGCAGGCTATTGAAAGGCATCATTTTGCAGAACTTGATGATTTCAAATTGGATAAGACACAACTGTGAAATGTGGTGAACAAGGGAAACCAGCTAACAAAAAAAACCCACCAAACCCATCAAAAAAATCACACACTTGTGACTAGGCATATGCACAGTCCTTCCTGACTGGGTGACATTCCTTCTTGGTGACCTTGCTGGAGCCCAGTGCACCCAAGAAACCCTAGAGATATTTGCCCGATGAGCCTCAGGGACTAAACCCCAAAATACAAAGTTGACCAGCGTAGAACACCCCCATTACTTTTGTAATGGAATGCCACCAGGAAAACCTGCCTTGCCCTCTGTTCCCCACCAGTCAAGGTTCAGGGGCATTAGGGTATATTAATCCTATATCATGCCATACTTGCAGGTGATGTGGAGAGGCTAGGTGACGTGTCCAAAGCCACCTGCTCTCAGGTGTCCACAGCCACTGCTTATTCCCTCAGTTATCACTAGTTCCTGATGCTTCACCTTCACCCCAGAGAGTCCAGGGCTGTTACAACACACTTCATGCAAGGCCAAGCACCTGTCACCATCCGTACTAGATTTGTCCCCAAGACCCGTGAAGGACAAGCTGTCCTCTTCCTCCTGTGCAGCTTGGCTTTGCCCCTCTGATTTAGGGGAGCCAGCACATGCTCTGCTGCCCTTGGTCGCCATGTAGCATACTGTGGCTGACATGAGCAATAAGGGACTGGCCTGAAAGCTAGCGCATTATAAATGATTTATTGGTCTAATAAATGGCCTCAAATTATCCGCCACCTCCTTCTTTTCCCCCTTTGCCCTAAGGACCGATACAGCTCCTGTACAAACATTTTCTACCTCACATTATGTAATGTCACAGAGAAGTAAAACAAGTATACAGCCCCGTGGAGAGCCACGTGGCTGGCAGCCCCCACCCCATCCCCCCCAGCAGGCTGGTAGGCAGCAGCCTCTGATGCTGCAGCACAGGCATCATTGCCATGCAGCTGGGGCAGAAACAGGTCACCCCACACTTTGTTATGGCAACCATTTGGCTGCACTTCTTTTCCCATATGTAGTGCCTCTTGCCTCCAGAATTCCAGAAAAAACATGACTGACCTTCCCTCTCCCCACAGCCTCACCATTCCCTTCAGGCTGCCAGCAGCCAGAGGTATTCTCTCCCGCCCAGCTGTGCATCCCTCACTTCTCACCCCATGCAGGGACAGCACTCTCACAGTTGAAGGCTTGTAGCCCCAGAGCTGATAAGAGCTAGCTGAGCTGGAAAGGTCGCCAGACTGGTGATTGGAAGACCTCAAATATTTTAGGAATGGAGGATTCTGCCCACAACATGGGAGCACTTGTAGCTCATCCAGCCTCCTATTCACCATCCTCATCTCTAATCTATATACTACTCCATGACCATCCTTTTCACAGCAGTCAATACAAATCTTTGGTTGATAAAGTCTGGGAGCTTGTTATCTTCTTCTAGAGATGTAGCTTTTTTGTTCAGCTCCTCAGCGACCTTCTCCCCTCACCATTTAGCCTAACCTCCTGCATGCCCTTGTGCCAATTACTCCAGACATGCAGCTATACAAGCCACATTATGTGCTGGAAAAGCACAAGGTTTCTTTCCTGCCCCAGGGGGGCAGCCTGCCCTGTGGTCCAAGCCACAAGTCCTGCCTTTCTTTCCAGCTCACTCGAACAAGTCACAACTTCTCACCATACACAAAGCAGGAGTAATAAATTAACCTACTTTAAATGGCTTGCAGGCCTTAACAAGTAACTATTGCTAAAGGGCTTGTGGAACCTCAGAAAGTGGCACTGTAAACCAGCAGAATATTATCATTGTCAAGTATCACTGTAAAACAGCAGAGTATTATCATTGTCCTCATCATATGCTATTATTCTGAAGATCGTGAGGTCAGATGAGATGAACCAAAGACAACAAAACAGTCTTAAATATTCAAGATCAAATTATTTGAAGTGTGGCAAAGGAAAAAAGAAAAGAAAAAAGATAAAGAAAAGCTACAACTAAGTTGTTCTTCCAGGTGTTTTAGCTTCAGCATGTGACAGGAGCCCCACAACTGTGAGGTTGCCCACTCCTCTGTACATTCATCAGGGAGTACAGGAGCTCTCTCAGGCAAGATGGTCATCTCAGGGCCCCCCACAACTCCCAGGACCCTCACCAGGGCCGATGGCTTCCCAGGCACAAACTTGCACCTGAACCCATGATGTCTCCTCAAGTCATATTGTGCCAGTGGGACCCAAAAATCCTGTTCACCAGAGAGAAAAAAAATGACTGGAAGGCAATGCAGAGACCTGGGAACTGAGGGACACCTATCTGGGGCCTGAACTGCCTGGCTAGGGTAAATAAAAGAATAAAAATTCTGTGAATGAAGTTACAAAATGTGTATTTTGAGTACTCGCATTCCTCACAAGGCTGACCTAATTATAAACAGAGGAACTTTAGCCCCTGGGGAAAATTAAACAAATCTTCTAGGAAACAGGGACTGTAGGGAAAGAAGTGACACAAGGTCCCTGCTGCATACCCTCTGTGGGTTCCCAGGCAGTCTATGGGCGATCACGCTGGACTATCCCAATGGCTGATAGTCTTCTCTTACCTTTATCCTAAAGGTGCACAGCTACACCTCAGCCTTTGTAGAGCCAAGCACACTAAGTGGGACTGCCCTTAGGGCAAATACACAGTCAAAGAGGAGACTTAAAAGCCTTCACCTTGTTGCCTCTAATAGACCCAGCCCTCCCTATCTTGATCGATGCACTTGGCCCAAGGGAACCTCATTTCCAGGCATTTTGGTAACAGCAGATCTCTATATAGCATTTATTTGTGTCTTCATGTGTTTTCTCCTTGTGAATGGGAAGATGGCAGAAATACAGTTCACCAATCACACTACATTACAGTTTCTGATGGGTACATCTCAGGACAGAAATCCCCAGCCTGGGAGCCCAACCACAAAAGAGGCCAGGGCTGAGCAGCAGGGGTGGGTGGGTATGTGTGAGTTAGAGCAGCCCTCCAGGCAAATGCACTTCCCACTGGTAATGGGTGTCAGCTGAGTCTCAGCAGGGGCATCCCAGCTCACACCAATCCCTGCCTTCCCAGCTTTAACCTGGTGCCATGCCACCCCATCGCCTTGGCCCTGCCATGTGATTGCTCAAGCCCATGTGTGATATCTCCTTTGACAGTTATTTAAAAGAGTTTAACACTTCATCCTGATGTCAGACAGGGTCCCATTTAATCACACACAATGAAATACAGCAGCAGTCCACCCCAGCAAGGGGTGCTGTGAGACCACTATATAGTGGTTTTGGGTGGTGCTGAAAGGAGATGGAAAGGAGATGCAGTTTGACTTTCTAGTTCTCTCCTACCCACTTAATTCTTTTCCAGAGCAGAAAGATTCTTACATCCACGCAGTTTCCAAAAACCTCTCCCCTAGGTATCTGAGATAAGAGGGAAGCTACACCTCCTCTGCTCCCACTTCTCATCTTTTTCACCAGAGAGATGCCAACTCCTACTCCCATCAGCTCATGTAACATATTTTCAGACACACTGGTGCTTTCTGCCTTGTTGTCCCTCACACTTCCCATAAACATCTGAAAAACTGCCTTGGATTTCTCCTCTAAATCCCTACTATAGCACACCTCAGGACTGCAAAATACTTCACAAGCCCCAGGCTGCTGTTGCACTGAGGCTACCACGTAGCATGCTGACCAGTACAGTCCCCTTGCCTTCTTGCTCATCTTCTTCCTCTGCCTGGAGTTCTCTCTTCTCTCTCCCATATTCTATGTAGGCATTCTGTGGCATGAAACGTCTTCTAAAGGTTTTGACTTTATAGTACCTTGAAGAAATTATCTGGTTTCATGTTCTGAAATACAAATGGTCTGAAAGACACTAGATAAATGCACAAATGCTGTACCTGCCTGTAGCTGTTCCAGTAGAGGGTGTAGGCACGTTCATTCGCTCAGGAAGCTTTTGAATCGGTTATTGCCTGAAGATGGGAAGGTTTAGCTGAAGACACATGGCTCAGGTTTTGCCCTCTCCATATGCTCCTTCCCTAAGTATTTTGTACTGGTACCTGACAATAACCCCCAGGCAGCGCAGAGTGCTGGTTTATTGGGTCCTACTACGCCCCTTCTCATGTTATTTAAGTGGGGCTGTTACAAATGGCAAGCAAGAAGGAGAAGCCTGATTATTAATAATTGCCTACACCTCTCTGCTCCCTTCTGTGGTCTGCTGCTACTCCACACTGACTAGATGGAAAGCAGCTGAACTTGCCTAAAGCTGTAACAGTAGAGTTCAGTGGCCAAAGGGCAAAATTTATCTTAATCTACCCCTTTCTCTCCAGGAGAGAAACTCCTATGGGAGGCACTCAGGCTCCAGAGCTTCATTTCTTATTACTCTGTGGTTGACAGCCAAGCCAGAGCAACTGCTAGAAGCAACAGAGATAAATAGAATCTAAAAATGCTACCAGATAAACACTTTCATATACTCATCAGCTCAGTATAAAAGACTGTTTCTGAAGAGTACAAGATCAGGATCTGGAACTCCAGGGAAGAAAAGCACAGTGGGATGTTCCCACTGACAATTATAAACTTCTGGAAAACACCTGAGAGGTGGCTCTCCACATGCGTTGCTAGCATTGCCTCCAACCTCAAACAGATACTGCACTAACCTTTCCTTTGCAAATGAAACCAACCCAATGAGAGAGCCCAGGTGTGGTAGGAGTGCTCAGCCAAAGCCTAAGGAGAGCCCGGGTGGGTGCCACGGGTCACAGCACCCACAGCTCCTGTGTCAGGCTGACTGCTGACTCCAGCCTTCACATTAGCACCAGGGAGGCCCCCTCTGCTCTTCCACACCCCCCTTCAGCCACCTCTGGCAGCCCTAGCTGTATATCAGCATCCCCCTTTGCAAACCTCACAAAGAGCTGGCCATCAAAAAAAAGGGAACAGAAGATTTTCATCTGAAGTAATTTTAGATTATGTGCAGGTTCCAGGAGGCATGTTACCCCCATGGTCTCCCCAGACTTCCCTCCACCATGGTGGTCTGGGACATCCATCTACTCATGGTCCCCGGTGCCAGGCTGAGTCAAGACCCTGCATCTGCAGAGCCACACTCGAGAGCCAGCGTGGTGTGCCCGGCAGCCAAAGGCACGCCAACCCCAGCCGCTGGCAGGTTTACTGCCTGCAGGAAGCAGCTGCACTGGCTAATTGGTCTCCTCTTTGACAGCTCCAGTCTTAATGCTCCTGCTCCTTTACATAACCTGGGTGATATGAAACTTGCAATGGTTGGTTTGGGATTGCTAGAGAGCTGGCACAAGTGCTGGTGGCGTTTTATTATTACTGTTATTTATCATTATTTGCATTACAATAGTGCCCTGGGGCCTCTGTTAGGATTAGGACACAGTTGTCCTGGGTGCCGGGAATATTTAGCTGGAGACTCACAGCTGGGAACAAGGTGGGTACTTAAATTTCCTTGGAAAAGCACTGCTGTGAATACAAAAGAGTCTCTAGCCCAGTGAGATTTAGTCTTTCCTACAACCTTAAGATTCCCACTTCTGAATATGGCACCTCCTGAGATCTACCAGCCTTAGGAAAGGCTTAGAGGCCATGCAGGAATGTTTTTATTTCTGATTAACAGAAGAGTCTGGCTGTTCACTCACCACTCCTAAGATTAAAAGGCAGTCCAGACACAAAGCAGACACATCAAGTCTTCCAGGACCCCCAGGCCCAATGTGTTTGGGTTGGCAGCACCTCTCTGCCCCAGCACTGCTGAAGGAAGGCGGTCAGCATGACTGGTGAGGAACAGCTCTTCTCTTGTAGGTCCGTCCATGGGCTCCTGGCCAAACTGCTCACCTCTCAGCATGTCTATGGGCAAGGAGAACAGTGTGGAGAGAGTGTGATCTGCCTTGGCTGCTGCCCATCTCCTGAGCCTCCATGGGGGTTGTATGGACAGAACTGAAGCCAGAAGAACTCTGCAGTAGTTCTCAGTTTCACAAAACAAACATCCCAAAGACCCAGGAGCTCCTAAGGCATAATGTGGTAGATACCTAATGGCACAAAGCAGTGCCAGGCAACAGCTTAAGAAATGCAGTAGTGATTGCCCTGTTACATTATGACCAGTTTTTGCTGCTTATTCAACGCCATTAGCATTTGTCAAAGCAAATGGAAAACAGTCACTGTCCCAAGGAATTTAATCTCTTTCAGTTGTCAGGACATAAAAATTCAAGGTGTGTGATGAGGGAATGTGAGATGAAATTGCAGTTGAGGGGGTGAGGAGATCTGGTGTGATGTGAATGTCAGTACAATCATTAAATCTGACTAGGACATCAGGCTGAACACCACTTTGCTTCAGACATTGACAAGAGCACCTCTGGTGACTGGGTCTCATATGGGTCATTGTTCCTCCAGCTGTACACTATTACATTTAGTCAGCAGCACCACCACTCCTCACAGTGGACAGGATCTCAGCAGAGTACAAAACAGAAGAAATAAGCCTGTAGCCCCTGTGGGACAACTGCAGCAACAAACAATTCAACACCTGTCTTCTATCCAACCGCTGATCCTGGCCAACCCTTGTGAGCTATTACAAAATATGCCAAAATTATACCTATGGGAGATAAGGGGCTGAACCTGGGAAAGACTTTCCAGACTAGTTCAAGGTTGCAATCAGACTAATACTTGCAATGTGAATATCCTGCAGTTGCTCCTGGGCAGACTGAAGCTGTCAGGATCTAGCTAGCGGGGTTGGACATCTTGCTTCCCTCAGCACCAAAACTGTCCTCTCTCTCTGATAGAAGGCAACTTCTTCCATGATCAGTTGCCATGGGCAGTGCTCTGAGACTCTGTGGTTTTTTCTCTTCCACCTGTAGGTCTCCTCCCTACCTTCAGGGCCAGCAAGTGAACGCAGCTCTCCCTGCAGAAGAAAAGGTCCGCCCAAATACCCCATGCTGCACTCCCAGACACATGGTAGCAAGTCTGATGTGACTGTATGCCCCTGGATAAAAGAACATTTAAAATGCTCAGTGCTGAAGGGTAGTCAAGTAAAAAGCTTCCCCACTAGGCTCCACAGTAAAATTATTATCAATGGGACTTTCTAGATGACATGGGTGGAAGAGGGCAACTTGCTGGTATATGGGGAGAGACAGGTTTCCACTGCTTGATCTGCTGGCAATCCTCAGCGGGGACAGTGCCTCCAGCATTCAACAAGCCTGGCTCAGCACAGAGTAAGTGAATCTTGCTGTATTTAAAAAGAAGGTCTCAAGGGTTCCCTTTTAATCTCATCTCTGTTTGCAGTTCCCCCTTCTGAGCCTATGCTCAACACTTCTTTCCCCTTCAAGTGCTACTCTGCTCTGTTCAATTTTCTCTTTATCCCGCCCTGCTCCCTCCTTCCTTCTGCTATCCCCAGCCTCATGTTTCTCTAATGGAGCTTGAAATTATAATACAGTGATTCAGCTTGCTTTCATGTCTGCCAAGAGTCATTGGTGCAAGCCTGGAAATAGGGCTTGCTGGTTTTCTCAGCCTGATCTGAAGCAAGCCCTTTGCTTGCACAGTGAGGTGGGGGACCTTGTTTCTCTCACAGGTGTCAAGGAGAGGAATTTCCCCAGGAGATCCTGGGATTGGCCGTGGCCCACTGTGCAGCCATGAGACACAACACATCAGGTCCAGAGCATGTTATTCCTCACTGGGCATGTGTGGGGGGCTGTTCTGGGGGGTCTTTGAGCTGAAAGGCCTAAGAGGTACCAGGGAATGCACTAGATGGAGTCTCAGTGCTCTCTCCCCTTCCCAAAGCTGAACTGTCTCTGTTAGGGCTGGGACTGGCCCAAAGCTGCTACCTTCTGGAAAGCAATCAGGTCCCCATTAAGGATTGACTTGTTGCTCAAAGATTTGCCTCATGAAAATATAGTCTCTGTAGGTTACATCCTGGTTACAGCCTACATTTCCTTCTTTGTAGTACAAGAGCAGAGCTGCAAAGTTGTAAGTAAATTGCCTTCTTGTCCCCCTGATGCCTGTGGCTGCCCTCTGACACCTCTCACTCTCTGCTCTGCTGTGGTCCTCATGGGCTTGTAGGGTCATACTTCCTCTTCTCACTTCTACTCCCCACTGCATGGACTTCCCACTCTTATATGCAGCTTGCCTCAATCCCCAGTTAACTGCTTTCCCTCTCCCACCAGCATTGCACAATCTATGGAAGAAATATCTGTCAAACACCCTCTCTGCCACCAGCCCAGTCTTCCTTTCCTTTTCCTTTCCTCCCTCCCTAGCAGTGTTCCTCTTTCCAAATGCAGAATTTCTTGTGCCACTGATCTTAGCTTTCTTTTATTCACCAGCCTCCAGGTGTTCCAGGTTTGGAAGTCACAGTGTTGACACTATCCTGGAAGAAAGAGCTCCTAACAGTAATTCCTGGTAGTCTTCATCTTTTCTGGATGAGCATGTTGTCTTGGCTTCATTGTGTCACTTTTTTCCCCACCTATTCTACCTTTTTCTTGCCTTTCTGATCAGTGCCCATACTTTCTTACTGCACTTTTGTTCATAACCCATGGTCTAAAAACCCACATCATCCCTTTCCTGAATACGTTACTCCAATTAACCAGACCATTTTCTCTCTTGGATATTCTTTATCCACCACCTGTTTGCTTTTCTCAACCTCTTCCACTGCAGCATCCATGCTTCTCTCCCTCTCCTGAAGGACGTACAGGAGTCTTGGTGGTAGGGAAACTGCATCCCACCCCTTCTTCCCAAAGCATGGAGGCATTGTGCTGGCCTCTGCCTGTGCTCAGTACTGGACACTCTTGTGGCCTAGTGATGGGCAGTGCAACATTCAGGTGTGCTCCCCTGCAGTCCAACAGCCTTGTCTCACCCCAGGATGAACATCAATGATTAGCAATAATGACTTCTGCCAAATTCCCCTTTACTTTCAATGACAGTGATGTCTGTCAACAGGCAGTTAGCATTTTCCTCTGTGCAGCGAGCAGGAACAAAGAGGCATTATATAAATATGTGTGTGCATGAGGTGACCATTACCTTGAGGACTTCTAGAGCCAAACAGCATGAATTTTTATGGCTTGAGCCTGAAAGCTGGGCTGCCTGCTAGAGAACAGGCACCCATCCCCTGTGGGTCAGCTACAGGCGGGGAGCAAGCAGCTGCTGAGCTGTGAGTTACGAGTGCACGTGCAGCCATAGGGATGTATGGAATGAATGTTTACATGCTGAGTAGGAAATGTAGTTCAGCAGGCTCTCAGCATGGCTGGGACCACACAGGGAGTAACAAGCATGTCTGTGGGTACCGTGCCACTACCCACAGTAGAGACCACTGTGGTGTGTGAATGTGAGCGTGTGCATGTGCTTAGAGCAGCCTGGATGTGTCTTTTGGCCTTTCAAGTTAATTGATTTAGGAAGTAGTTAGGCTTTTCCTCCATTAGCAAGGCAACTGTTGCTCCCTGGAGCTTACCCAGGGACACTTTCCAGTAACTGTTCGGATAACAATAAATGATACATGAGTTAAAGATACTATATCAATAAGGAGAAGTTGTATAATAAACAGGAATTATATGAAGGGAAAATAAAATCCCTAATTCAATTCATAGAATTTAAATCCTCTATATAAAATGTAGAAAGCTGGACCCTTTAAGAACTGACCATCTCTAAGAAGCATCAGAAATACATCTCACCTATCTTTTCTTAAAAAACCTTTATAATGGTAGTTCAGCCAAGGTATTACTTTGCTGTTGGCAATATATAGGAATGTGAGCAGTATCACTTTGGATAGATTCAGAGGCTCATAGCATCTCTCAACATCTCCTGCATGCCAGAAGCCATTGGAGACCTCTCAGATAGGTGCACCTGTCAGCAAAGACAGAGGGAGCATGTGCCCTAGTGCAGGGAGAAGCCATTAGTGTGGGAGGACTCACATACCTCTGGCCAGGCTCTCTGAACACCAGACTATTCTTGGTCCCCTATATGTGCCCTGAAGAGGTGAATTTGCTATGTGCACTTAGGATTTCCTATAGCAACTATATCAGAAGTTTGTATTGTAGGAGAAACCAGCCCCAAATCAACACACAATTATAAAATATGCCCCCAGGACATACCAGAACAACAGCATGGAAATCCCAGCAGAAATGTCTATAGTAACACTCTGTGTGCCTCTCTGGCTCCCCTATACCACACAACACAGACAGTAAAGACCATGGCAAGTACACAGAAATCTAGAGATGGGAGTTGATGGTTATGCTGCACTAGAAACAGAAAGGTTAAACTATCAAAAAGGGTCTCTTGTTTCCTTCTTCAATCTCATGCAGAGCCCTTCTTTATAGGGGGACAAAAGAAGGAAAGACTGGAAAACCATACACATTTACTAGTCCCTCGGGAGCTGTAATCTTAAGGCCCAGCAGTTCAGACCCCTTGCTTTAGATTGTTAAAGCAACTCTACCTGCAATTAGAATAGTGTCATATGGCTGCTGGACACTAAGGTCATATTTGCATGATGTAAGTGTTCTGCTTTGGCTTACTTTCCTTGTTACAATGCACAAGTTACTTCTCATGAAAGTGTTAACTTCAGCAATCCTGGTGTAATCCAGGAATGGTGTGACAGTGGGAAAAAAAAAAAAGGAGGCCCTGTGCCTCAGAAAACCTGCAGGGCCAGAGACTGAAGTGTCTCATCAGACTCTGAGAGATGCTTCTTTCTCATGCAAGCTCAGCTAGCCTGCAAAACAGAAGGAACCTCCCCTGTCACTTACTCCACTTCTTTGCAGCTGCTAAGACGACAGCGCTGCTCCGGCAAACCTGAGGGCATCTGCCAGGGCAATGTCAAGAAGGAATTAATTATGGTGACAATAATTCTTATCACCATATGGTGGTCAGACCTGCTCAGGAAGGGAAAACACCACCATTTTTCTCACCTTTCACCCCAGGAGAAGCTTCATTTCATGACAGGGTGATAATAAGTGTAGAGACTGTCCTTGTGCATATCCCTTCCTCCTCACCCCGTAACATTAGGCTGCTGCTTTCTCACCCACTGGGTGCGAAGATTTCTCAACACCTCGTTCAGGAGAGCAACATCACAAGTAGACCGGCAGCTCATTCCCTCTCGCAGTCCCTGCATAGGAGGACCTTGCATTGCTCTTCCTCTCTCCTCCACTGTTGTATCAACACTCTCTCCTGCTGTCCTCTCCCTGGATGACTTGAAACTCATCTCCTCAGCCAGCTGCAAGAAATTTTCACTGTGGCCAGGGGTGCTCTCCCAGCTCGAGGAGATGAACCAGCCCCTGACAACACAGCTGGTCTTTGCCTGAGCAATCTATCTCAGGGAGCGGGAGAGACATTTCTGGCTGCTTGAATTGTACGGTGCCACAGTCTCCATAAAATTATCCTAAATTTTGGAAGAGCAGGAAGTTTATTCTTCTACTATATCACAGTCTGCCACATGCTGGTTTTACTAACTTGCTTTCCTGTGCTCTAGCTAGCCCAAGCTAGCAAGCCCTTTTAATTACTCCCTCATTATCTCATAACTTGCAGCTCAGGGGCTTTCTGAGCAGGAAGGTGTGTTTTTCTTGCGTTTAATAGCCCTAGGAGTCTTCTTCCATGAGTTTGTCCAAATGCTTTTTAAGCGATGTAAACATAAACCCATAGCATACTGTGGCAAGTAGTTCCCCAGGTTAATGGTGCATTGCATAAGGAATTGGTCCCCGCTGTTTTGAACATCCAGCATGCTAGCTTCAGCTGGTTCCCCTCTATTCTCATAGGACAACAGCTAGGGAATGGATGTTCCTTGCTTGCCCTCTCTGTGACACTTCTGATTTTGTAGACCTCTATCAAAAGCTATCCAGCAAATTCTCAGCTGCAGAATTCAGCCCTTCTCAGGCAGGATGCATTGATTCATGCCAGCTGGGGTCCTGGCCCTCCATACTTACTGATGTAGGATGACCTTTAAAAATTAGATAGATAAGCTTTGTGAAAACACTTTGTGTAGTGAAGGTCAGTGTGAATCTCAGGCATTTCCTGCTCCTGCAACACATACACTGCTACAGTTTTCAGCTAAAAAATTCTTCTTGAGACAAAACCAGCAAGACAAAGCAGTCATGAATCCACTGACCAACAGCTTGTTACAGAAAAATTTGTTCCATGGCATTCAAGAGATGTCTTGAATGAGATGATCAGAGTAGTTTAGGCTTAATACAGCTTTACATCATTAACAGTTAAAGTTGGGCCAGAACAGCAGAGTAAGCTGTAATTATTTCTAGCCAGATAGTCTGCAATGGCCAAGGAAAAAATAATCACTAAAGGCAAGACGAGATTAAAGTGAGGTGACAATGTCTGAGTGTTCATTTTTCTAAAAATTGTGGATTTACTTGGCAGTGCTCACAGCCCATTTATTCACTAATACTCACAAGAGGAAGGATAATCCTTTTCCTTCACCAACCTGTTTATAGCAAGCCATCTTCCTTCCTTAACCTCAGCTTGACTGTGGGCACACAAAGCATCAGGCACACATCAGGAAGGGACTAGCCTTCTACTTCACAGGTGGCACCAGGATTCCAGGATGTGGAAGTTCATTTCTCTCCAGGGCATGACTCCTCAGTCTTCTTCAACCCAAACGAAAGAGAGAACAAGACACAGAAAAAACATAAAACAAGCAAGGAGGAAGAGGTGTTGTAGCTCCCTCCTAGCACCCCAAGCTTGTTGGACATGGTGCCACAAGCCCCTTGCCAGGGAAACCCTCACCAAGCCACTGCAGGGGGCATTTGTGAGAAATGGTGTCCTGTGAGCTTCCCCTGAGGCACTGCTCCTAACACAAAACTGCAGATAGATGATGTCGTTTGCTCAGAAGCATCACGGTAGGAGTAAGAGATCCTTTGTTATGGATGCTGAAGCTCGCCTTTTTTCTCTGGGGTGAAACCAGGACAGATTCTGCCCTCTTACGTCCTAACACCGAAGCAGAGAAAATCAAGCTCCTGAGGCTACTGGCTTGTGTAAGGTAAACCAAGGGCTGATTCCCCTGCTACTGATGGTTCTGCCATGCAGGTACTTATACTGCTGGAGAACCAGTTACCCTGGGTACCAGGCTGGAGTCGATTTGCTGTGCCAACTAGCAGATGGAGGGTCCCTGACCCCTAGGTTAAACCTGACACATTTTTTGGTTAAAGCTGTCTCTGAGCATGGCAGGTTTTTGTGCTAATGATGACTGCCACACACTTGAACAACATCCCCCCCCACCTTTTCCTGCAATCGTCCTTATTTAGGAAATAAAAAGGAAATCTAAAGAGCTGAAAGCCTGCTGATTGTCAGCACCTTTGCCCCTCGCCCACCTCCACAAACCCCCACAGTGTCCAACCTCCACGGTGACTGGTTGTACTGTGCCTAGCCATGCGCTTTTTTGTAGCAGAAGAAAGATTCCAAAGGGGGAACAGCCTTTCTGCTGTATTTGCAAGGACAGCTTAGACAGCAAACTACAGAAACCTGGGACAGCCTGAGAGACAGCAGTGACACCCTGCAGCGTGGCTAACAGCAGGGAATACAGCCAGAGCATCCGGAGTGCAGCTGGGATTTTATCCCTCCAAGCTGATGAACCCAGGGGTGTACCGAAACCAATCAAGCCGCTTACATCAGAGAGAGGAAACAAAAATCCTGCTTGCAAGCATGGCCAGAGAGGGAGATGAAACATGGACCATCTCCACCTGGCTCGGTTCACCATGAGGGATTAGCATTCCTCAGTCCCCTCCATAGGGATGAGATATATGCTTATAAACTACAAGCTGTTCACATTTCCTGATGCTAGCCAGTGTTTCCAAAGGTGGTCTCCAGTTCAGGGCAATTCACCTGCAAGGGATGCATTTATGTTTTGAAAGCTACCAAGCAGTTCTATCTCCTGTCTCAGGAGCTTAAAAAACTCAGATCTTTAGTGCACTTCAGAGGGGCCCTAGAAAGACAGAGCCCATTTTTGAAAATGTGGGATGTGATGCCAAAAAAGACTGAGGCTCTTGACAGGGATGCAAAGAGACATGTACTCTTCCAGGTAGATGGATATTTGGCCTGGATTGACACTGTCCAATTGGCACTAGAAACAGAAGCTCTTACTTAGTACCTGCAGTCAAAACACCTGCTTCACCTCTTGGCCTCAGAACCTTGAGCCCAAGTTCAAGCACAGCTCTCAAAGGCAACTTAGACCTAAGTACCTCTAGAAGTAGTAGACAGAACTAGGATTTCTGAATGTACAGGGCATACACTACAATAATTTCTATTTCAAAAGCACAAACCTTTCAAAAATATCTTATGAGTGAGATATCCAGCAGCAGGACATTTGTATGTATCAATGCTGCTTGGACAGTTTTTTGCTCTCCAGCTTTACCCATTAGGCAATCCTGAGATGTAACACACCATTAGGCTACAAAGTTCACACACAAGGGAACCTATATGTTTACCTGTAAAGAGCTATACTGAGGCCCCTTTACCTCGTCACCAATGTAAAGTGGTAAAACTAAAGCACTGCTATCACCTCTTTCAGCTTTTATCCTTTAATAAGAACCTGAATAGACAATAATTCTGGTATTAGTGTGCTCTTTTCAGTTTAGCTTCTGCAGCCCGTGAGGGGATTTTTGCTAAACTGAAGAAATCCACACTCTCAGTCACTGGCACACTGGGATAGAAGAGATCAGGGTGAGGGGAGGTGGGTTACAGGAAGGTAAAACCCCACATGAGTAGCTATACCTTAGTATCTAGTAAAACTAAGGTATTTAGTTTCCTGCTGATAGAAAAGTGCATAGACAAGGCCTTAGTTTCAGTACAGACTTATCTTCTCCAGTTGGGCAGTCCCCCAGGCCACGCTTAGCCTCTAGCCTGATATTTGTAAAACTGTTCTCAGACATACCTCTAACTCATCTGCCTCTATTGGTTCCCCTATGCTATGGCAGACTTTTTGATGTCCACTGCTGCTCAGAAGAGCCTCTGGCCTGTTTCACTGAGTGTCCAGCCCTCCTAAAACTTCAACCATCCGAACCCATTTTTCTCACGAGTCTCTTCTTCCCTTGCTTCCCTTTACAGGGATTTAAACTACCAGGGACACAGGTGGAATGAGACATGCCATATGCACTGAAATGCAAGTGCCCTTGAAGGGTTGGAGAACCAGGAACACCCCAGCTCATCTCCATCTTTTTGTACCTTTGGGCTGAAAGCTTGGATCCCCCATCAGATGCCAATACAGTGACTGAAAGCTGCTTGGCATTACTGCTCATTATTGCACATTCCCCCCCTTGATGGTGAATTAAATCTTGTGCTGAATGAATGCCTTGGTGGATGCTGAAGCTGACTTTCCTTCCCCACAGCCCCCTGACAGAACTGCCTTTCAGGGTGCCAGATGTCACTCACTCTGCATCCTTCCTGTGAGATGCAGAAGCAAAGGAACACAGGCAGAAAGACAGAGAAAGGCATTTGGAGAGCTGGAGCGGCACCAAGGGAGCGAGGAATAGGAAGCACGGAGAGCTCTTCAAAGAGGAACATCAAAGCATGAGAGACGGGGAGCGAGCTGGGAATGACAGATCTGGTTTAAAGAACCATCTCTCCCCCAGCTCTTACTATGTAAATTACTCCTGCTCTCTGGCTGCTGCTGTTGTGGAGGTAATTGCTAATACTTTTTGGAAGCACTTCCTCTGTGCCAAGTCCTTCTGCCTACCTCTCACAGTGGTGTTGGTGGCAGAGATGCTCCCCACTGTGTAGGAGCCATGTTGTCCATGGCATGACAGGACAGCAAGCTCCTCCTTGGCATGGAGAAGCTGGACTGGTGAGGGTGGGAGGCCAGCAACCTGCTCTTTTGTTGGCCCATTCTCTGTCTGCCTTCCCCAGCTGCCAGGTCTTTTCCACAGGCTTCTCACTGTGCTGTTATCCTCAGTCCTCCCGTACCATCTGCCAATGTTACTGCATTCTCTCCTTCCTGTTCTCCTCTGTCCCACTTCTCCTTCCACTTCCTGCTCCTCATCCTCCTCTTCTGGGGACTGTCTCACATTCTGGCCCCTTTCCACCTGCCTACCTGAGTACAAGTCTGACAAGAATGTGCCTTCTTCCACAGCCTGAAGAGTACAGAAATGGATGCTGGCCAAGGCTGGAGTGAGTAACATTAAAATGCAGAGGCCTAGGAAACCCTCCATGATTTCTCTTGTCAGGTTGACAGCACTTGAATCTCCCAGTTGAAATGGAGACAGAACATAACACCCACTCCAGGACCAAGGAGGTGAGTATTGCCTTTTGGAGTCTCTCATTCAGCATGTATCCCAAAGACAGAACTTCTTTCTTTTTGGAGGAGAGCTGAGCATTTTGCTAATGTCACTGCTTTGAAGGTAGCTAAACCAACGCTGTTCACAAGAGACCTTCCCTCTGCCTCTCTAGACGACCTGACTCCAAGTCCAACCACAGATGCCCTCAGTGAGTCCCTCCTTTCTCTCCACCCACCCACTTTCCCTCTTACAACTTCAGTGCCTTTCTGAGAACTGTATACCTTCTCCCTTCCTCACAAGGGCATGTACCTATGATCCCTTTGTTGCCTTCCCCTTCTCAAGCACTTCCAGGCTCAGCATGAACTCTTCTTCCCATCCCTCATCCTCCAGTTTCCCTTCACTGACTATTTCCCCTCTGGGGGAGGGCTAATCGCAACTACGAGATAGAGAAGAAAAGCAGATGAGTATGTGGGGAGGATGGGACGCAGGGGGTTATTACAATAGATGGTAGAAAGACACAAGTCTACTTTTCTCTGGGAGTCTTCCCCATGCTTGATAAGATAATCAGGGATAATGGCTCACCTCAGACACCACAGAAAGTAGTAAGTTTGGATGCACTGCCCTCCCAAGGGTTAAGATGTAACACATTTTCTTCGGAGGCTTCATCTAGCTCAGTGGAGGGAAAAAGGTCCTGAAATTCACCTTATGGGCTGAAAACCACCATAAGAAATTGCAGCCCAAAGGGTCAATTTTCCAGAAATATCTAAGTACCCAGGAACAGGGGCTCAAAATGAAAGTGTCTCTCGAGCCATCTCTTTCCTTCACTGCTGTAGTGTTATAATAAGGTGCTTTTTATGTAAGTGACCTATTTTCCAGGGAAGCCAGCTCTCCGAGTGGGGAATTGGAAAATGACTAGTGCAGCAGTTTCATACTATGTTTTTGTTTTCCATGAGCAACAAGCAGCTACTGTACCCAGAGGATGGGGGAACTGTCTACGCTCATCAGGGATGCTCCCTGGTGCCCAGCCCAAACCAGAGGCAGGAGGTGCGCCCACACCCTATGCTATGCAAACCCCTGCCAGGCAGAGCTTTCCCCTCATTCCTGCTGATAGAAAAGTCTTTCCTCCTTTCCTAGCCCATCTCGGCTATCTTTCTGTAAAAGCCACTAACATGAGGCTGGGGGAAGACAGCGAGAAGCCAAAAGTTGAATGAAGGCAGAGTGGTTAACTGGCTGGGGGCTTTGGGATGACTTGGGAAAAAGATGCCATGGCTGGTGGTGAGCACTGGCTGCTCACCATCAGCAGAGCAGTGTGGCAAAGGAAGGTGGCCAGGCATAATGAATGTAAAATGAGGGAACAGGGAGCTGTAAAAGGGAGTGAGGTAGAGAGACCTGACACCCCGCTAGCAAGCTGATCACCCAAAGACACTTCCTGCTGGGAGACAGGTAGGTGTGCTTTGAGTTTGGTACAAGTCCAGAACATGGCTTAAGGGCACAGAAGGGATTGCTTTCCCAGCTCAAGGAAGTGATTCCTCACGACCAACTCACTACCCTCACCTCCCAGCAGACTTGTGCAACATGGGTGCCACCGCACATCAGAAACCAGCCCTGTCATGTCCCATCTCCTAACTAAAAACTTCAAACACTGCCTGTGGAACAGCTGCATAGCACAACCAGTTGATGCTCACAGGGAAGATGAAGCCAAACTTAGGAGACTTGAGAAGCCGTGTCCAGGCTTGGGTCCATCCCATAACTGCTGGAAAGAAGGGAAGCACAAAGTGCAGGGATCAACACAAAGCATTTATGCTGAACACCTGCAGTCCACTTTGCAATGACCCTGGCCATGGCACAGCTGTGACTACATTCCCACACTTCCCCACATGAGCCTCTCTCCCCAGTGCAAGCACAGTGGACCGTCTCCACTTCAGAGAGGCTTTGCACAAGGAAAGAGGTCATGGCAGTGCCCCAGCATCACTCCCTGTGGCTGCTGGAGAGATGTGAAACCTCTCCAAGATAAGGCTTGGCCTTCCTTTGCCATCTGCCTTGTACAACCCCTGCAGGTCTGTGCCCACTGCTGTCAGGTTGGCACAGGAGCCACCCTGCTCCTCCCCACCATGTCAGCCAGGCAGGAGAGTGCAATTAGATTTTGTCCAGCAGTGAAATAGTGCCAGCATTGTAATTCAGTGTACATCAAGGAGAAGGGGGAGAAGTACATGTCTCTTTCCCAGAGGAGCTCCTTTCATATTCAGGCATACAGCATCGCAGCAGTTACACCCCGCTCACAAGCTAAGGGTTCTCCCTTTGCTAAAAACTCACATTTTTAAAAATTAAAAGCTGTGATTCTGGTATGAGAGATGCATTCACCAGGGACAAGTTTGAGCTCACCAAGCTGCTGTGAATCAGTAGACCCCTTTGCCCCAAGGCATCAAGAGAGATTAAAACCCATTAGTACACTAGAAAGACAACAGCAGTTTAATCAAAACATCTTGGGAACAGCTTATGAATACTGTTAGCAG
The DNA here is from genome assembly GCA_027560015.1 of Chloroceryle amazona. NCBI lineage: Eukaryota > Metazoa > Chordata > Aves > Coraciiformes > Cerylidae > Chloroceryle > Chloroceryle amazona. Next base: position 50,844 of record JANHFX010004142.1, read on the forward strand.
GCAATATTTTCTAGTGTATTTGACTCTCATTAACAAGAGCCTAACTTAAGCAGCTTCCTTTGGAGTTTTTGCTTTCTCAGACTTGAATTTGGTTTAATTGCTTGCGCACAGGCCCGGTTGGCCACTTGCCACCTTCTGTTCCTCCTGTATCCACTGCTGCAGTTCAAGATTCCTGATTTTTAGCCAGGATGCTGATTGTGGCCTCTTTTGTTTACTGGTTTCCTTCCCCTGGTATTTGCAATTCCAAATAAGTTGAATATTTATTACCAACTCGTCATTTTGTACTGAGGACTGAGCTCCCCATAACACACACACCCAGGCAGGCTTCTTGGGGTGAGGGACACCTTCCTCTATACTGCCTGGGGTTACACAGGCAGTCCTTGGGTATTGCCAGGGCCAAGGATGGTACCTCTGGATTCACAGGGAGTAAAAGATGTTTGTCCCTGCAGACCACAGAGGGCACAGCACCATGGCTGGGATTGGTAGAGCCAGCAGCTGTGGCAGGTTGTCCAAAAATACAGGTGCTTACTGCCCTCACCCAGAGCAGGAGAGGGGAGAACAGGCTGTGGACTGAAGGAGGCTATCACTGGAGAGGAAGAACCTTCATTTCCAGTGCTGGAGTATGGGCTGCCTTTGCCCACTGGCAAAATACTTGCTGGTGAGCTCTCCTCCTGGCTGAACTGATACCAGCAGGATGCACCATGATGTGGGGTGGGGGAGCCATGCTGGTTCTGAGAGCAGGGGTAGGTAGGAAGGCAGGTTGATGTGATTAGGGATGGCTTCACCTGGGAACAAGGCTAGGAAATCCTTATCACTGGGCAGCTGCTTCCCTTGTCTGCCATGCACAGCTGCAGAAAACAGCCCTGCTGCTGTGCTGCAGCTTTCCAGTACAGCCATGAAGGAAAGAAATTTGGCACCCCAAAAGGAAGCCACCACAGAGCAGCATCCAGCAGAGAGGAACCCCCTCTTGCACCATGTACCAGCTGATGGACATCTGACCTGCACCCTTCTCCCTCTCCCCACATCTGACAACCACAGAGGGGCCTCCTTTTGTACAACTAGCACAGAGCATGACTAAAACTGTGTTGTGGGATGTTATTCTTACAGTGTGGAAGTGACCTTCCTCCAGTCCCTCGCGTCCACAAGGAAGTGCACAAGCTAAAACTTCAAAATGAAAATATCTCCTTTTCTATAGGAAAACTAAAGAAACCCCCTCTTCCAGAACAAAAAAAGAATCCCAAGCCCAAAACCACCCAACCTTCCTCCTAACTCTCCAAATAAAAGTTAACAGCATTCAGAGTAAAGCTGGTGAAAATGGAACAAAATACACTATCATCCTTTTCCAGACAAAATTGCCATGACTTTCACACTGCTAGGCTAATACACACCATCTCAAATTTGTCCAATCTTTTTTTTTTTAAAATAACACAATCATGGAGAAGCTTCCATCAGTTCCCCAAGATGCTGTTTTACAGCCCTGATCTCACCACTGAGCAAGTACCCTGTTCTTCAGCCTACATGTTGTTATGCTTTATTTCATTGCTCTAGTTAGTCCAGCTGCCAGATGTCCAACACACTATCAGAGGGCTGCTCATATATAGCACCTCGCCATGCCACTGTGTGACTTCTGTGAAATATAGGGCTGAAGTTTACCCTACATGCCTGTAGCACAAAGCTATTAATAACAGGTTGTAGATTTATAGTACCACATTTTCTACTTGTCACTGGCCCAAGGACTTAATAGCTTCACCTGCCCTATTGTGACCTCCAGGACTCAGGTTGTTGCTTGTCCATGCTGCCTGACTCCCTGCTGAGCACAGGCAGGGATGGCTTTGGGTTCATTCAACTGGGACACAGAAGGAGCAGCAAGTGAGCACGTGTGGAGGAACCCTTGTAGGTGCCACCTATGCCCCAGCAGGCCTGTCCCCTCAGCACAGCCTGAGGTCTGTCCCTCTCAGGCAGGAGGCACAGAGGAATTTTGGGTCAGACTCCCCCCATGGGAACAGCACAGGGGTCATGTTTTGGGTTATTCCAAGACCAAGTTAGTCAATATAGCTGTGCAGATGATTGCATGCTTTGGGTAACTAACAGCATCAAGGGCTTACACTGACCTTCCTTCCCTGCTGACTCACCAAGCCAAACACCTCTGCAGACAGGTCCCAGCTGCGTGTCTCCATTCTCCTTGAAGTCAAAAGAGGGTGAAAGGTTTGAGAGTCATAGAATGGTAGAGATTCAAAGGGACCTCTGGGGATCATAGATTCCAAACCCTTGCCAGAGAAGGATCACCCAGAGCATGCCACACAGGAACAAATCCAGGTGGGTTTTGAAAGTCTTCAGAGAAGACGACTCCACAGCCTCTCTGGGTAGCTCATTCCAGTGCTGTCACCCTCAGTAAAGTTTCTCCTCATGTTGAGGTGGAACTTCCTGTGTTCCATCTTGTGACCACTACCTCTCATCTTATCACAGGGCACCACTGAAAAGAGACTGGCACCTTCTACTTGCAATAGCCATGGACAGTCCACTTTGGAGCACTCCAGGAGATGGTGAATGTAAAGGGAAATCACACCTCTGACTCTGCTCATCAATGAGGCTCTGGGTATTCAAGACTCTCATAGGATGTGCTGGGCAACCTGCTTCCATCACCCGAGATACAAATGCCCTCTTCCTGTGCCTTGAAGCCTGGCACGCTGTGGGAGAGGCTGATGACTGCACAGAAAGCCTAAGTCATCATACCAAAGTTACAACATGCTTTCTGGCTCCTTCATTGGACCCCATTTTAAGAAGTCCTCATAATCCAGATAAGGGTTAAGTGTCTGCATAATAGTAATGCTTCTGAGGCCTTTGCAGTTTCAGCCAGCAGAAGGTTGGGTAAAGCCTTAAGGAAGCTGCCTTTGTCCCAGGTTGCATTTTCTTATCTCCTGAGGAGCCATGCAATGGGCAGGAGTTCAGTCATCCAGAACTCTTGTTGTGAGTCAGGGGCACACACTGAGTATTGTATAGTAGAAAAGAAAAAAATGTTGCCTGTGTCCAAAACACTTTTAATTAATCCGTATGTACAAGATCAGGACACAGAAGTGGTGGATCCCAGACTACAATGTGGCATGCCTCAGCACTCACAAAACCTACTTTTGCTTCTGGAGTGGCTTGTAGGGTACAGCCCTGCATGTACCTCCCAGGCCCACTGTGCAAGGTAGCACTGGCTTTGCAGATGATTCTGAACTGCTTGCAAAACTCCAGTGGCCTTAGAGGCTGGAATTAGCTGCCCCTGTCTTATAGCAAAGCATTTTGTCTAAGAATTAGGGGTGGCATGAGGAACGTCAAAATGCACGCAAGAGCTCAGCTCCATGGAGGCACCATCTAGTCTCCCTGCTTGGCTGCAGCTCCTGTGCTAGTGGGACTACTCCCCCCTGAAGACCTCTTCTCCTAACGAGCAAAGCCTTCTGCACATTTCACAGATCCACCACATATAAACAAGTAGGTCATTCCTGTAATCTCTTAAAGTGGGTATTAAAAAGCTTGTCCAAATTTAAGCCTGGGGTGTGTCAGCCTCATTACTCCCAAGGGCTTCTGTTATGTCTGTCAGAGGCAACACCAAGTCTACTGAGGTTAATGAGAGCATTTCCAATGGCCGCTGAGTGCCCGGCATCATGCTTTCCCCAACTCTGGCCAAAATACACCTGCAACAGAGCCCTACCACCCCAGACCCAAACTGGGAACTGTGGAGCTGAGGACTGGACAAGCAGGCTGTTTTGTTTGGGGTTTCCCCCCCCCCCAAGTACAGAGCTTTCTGAGTCCACAATGACAAACTCCCAGGCTGCTGCCAGGAGGAAAGAGACTTTTCTGAAATAAATACTGCCTGCCATTTTATCTGCAAAGACCCTGCTTTTATCGGGGAATAGAGATGTGTGTGAACACGCAGTGAGTGATGGCATCTGAGAGTGAGAGGGCACTTTGTTAGCAGCCCAGCCTCTGGAAACCGGAGCCTGTGAGTGAGCTGACTCCAGCTCAATATTGCACAGCAAATTGAAGGTGCTTGTTGCACACAATGCAATAATTGTATCTGGGTCTAAATGAACTCTGCAATCACTCTAGGATATAGTTATTATTATGGTTAACGGGAAGCTAACACCAGTTACTGTTCCAAAATGTACTTTCCTTGTCTCCTGATTGGATACCATCACTCTCTTTCTCCTAACAGTGATTGCTTTCCACAGCCCCCATCCATTTTCCTTGCAACACATACAGCTGCCTTGGTTTTTGACTCCTTCCTCATCATATTGATTGAGCTCACATTTCTCTCCCTCCAACCCACTGGCACCCATAGCCTCCACAGTGTGAAACCCAGGCCAAAAATCAAAACAGTAAATTTTCACCAGGCAAATGTACACCCAGATGCTGTCACTCAAACACAGGGGACATCACAACACTGTGGGTAGATGCCACTCATCAAAACCCATTTACAACCAGTAAATGCTTATATGTAAAGAATAAGCTCAGAACAGTTTTTCTAACATAAATTCCTTGCCTTGGTATTTGAAATGATACCGCTGTAAAATTGGCTATTGTGGTCTACTGACAGAGTCTAGAGATTTGTCTGCTCTTCCATTCTTCCCCAACACCTAGGTCAGTATTAATGTCACCCCTTACTAAAGAGGAGAGCAGAGCGGCTTACTATGGGATGCAGAACCAATTGGTGTTGCAAACCCTGGCCCTTATTTTCCCCAAACATAAAGCCTCACTTTCTACTTTCAAACATTCACTTTAAAATACAATATCTCTCAAGGAAAAAACAGTTAGAGATTTCAGAAATCAACATAAAATGCTTTTCATGCTCTGGCTGAAATTCTCCTCTGAGGTATACACCGACCCTGGTTTCACCTTAAACAATATATACATTTCCATAAATGTTGCTATTCATCTCAGAGGTGTAGATAACTGCTTGAAGAGCAGTTGGCATTTTTTGCTCCATTACAGAGCAACTCCAGCATGGCCAACACACATCCAGAAGGTGAACAGGCACTTTGGCTGGTCACAGCCCCTGCCCTCTCCCTTAAGTGTGCATGTGGAGCTGGTGTGAGGCGGAAAGGGAGCTGGCTTGGGCATTCATCAGAGTGCAGTTTAGGACATGGACACCCCGTCTCTGGGGCTGAAGAAGAGAAAGGCAAGGAGACGCCAGCCCTATCATCATCGACCTGCATACTGGGTCTGCTGTCCCTGGATGCCACTTCTGCAGTCTCCCTGCAAGGTTTAGAAAGCCAGCAGAGAGTAAGGGAGGATAACTGCCCTTCCTGCCTCTCCGCCAGCAGCTGGCTCCACACACACACACAGAGCACCCCCATGTCTGGCATGTACAAACAGGGCACCCATTTCCCCATTATTTCAGACACAGTTAGGCAGGTGCCTAGATAGGTCCCTTCATAGCACACGTGTGGGATGTTGCAACAGACCAGGATGTGAAGCCATTTAAGTTGTGAAGTGCTTCTGAGCCCTTCCCCAAAGTGCCAACTCTTTCTCTGTGCCTGTATAGCTGAAATTACAGGCAAAACTAACAGTCACACGGCAGCGGAGCAGCTCGGAGCACAGCAGCCAGCAGCCGCAGGGCTAGCAGGGCAGCCTGGCTGAGCCTGCCAATGGAGAACCTCAGGCTCTTCCCCAGCCAGTCTCGCTACTGACAGTGCCTCAACGCCCTCTCTTGGCAGCTACATTTGCATTTCTACATTTCCAACTCCGCTTGTAGGAATCACCAGCTCTTACTGTAAGAGATGGGCAGGGATGTTTGCCGGGGCCAGCAGCAAGGACCGCAGAGAAGCAGAGAAACAAATACAGAAGCAGACAGCCAAGGTGTGGGAAGATGCGAATGCTTTTTCTGACAGCTGATGGCTAAGTGTTAGTAACAAAGAGAGGACGCAGGCCTGCATTTTCCCCTGCTTGGTATGTGGTGCCCCTTGGGACAGGGCATTTTTACTTGTACAGCGCACGGGGCATTAGGCACCCACCAGTACCAGGCAGAGGAGCTGTGCAGTACATGCTCAGTAGCAAAAAATTGGACCCTTTCAGCTGGCTAGGGAGGCCCTGGAGGAAACTTCAACACAAGAGGAGGACTTTTGTTCATCCAAAACATCAGGGAAAGGTTTCATAAACTGCTTCCCATGCAAAGCAGAGCTGGTTCACCATGGTACTGGTTAACTTATCCACTGAAGCAGTCTGCATGCTACAATTAAAACCCCAGGTTGTCCAAGCAAAACCCTACTACTGCCTGAGCTGGGATGTGATGTCCACTGGGGCAAGAGCTGCACAGCTGCTCACTGGTGGTTGAGTTTCACCAGAGATTTTTCCTGGGCAGTTCCCCACAGGAACTACCCCTGGCTGGCAAGAGGTACAACACATTAAAGTAATTTGCATCATCAGATCCCTCTGTCTGCTGGTGAGACAACTCCATAGTGCAAGACAACCAAGTTGAGCAAACAATGGTGTGGGCACTAAATTTGCACCAGTGTGATTTGTCTGACTGCATGGGATAGATATGCCACCAGCCAGTTTGCCCGCAGAGGCAGAAGGGAGGCAGGCAGCAGTGGCTGGAAAAACCCAAGTGCAGAGCGAGGCCAAGAGAGAAAAAGAATGAGAAAAGACTGCACCTTGACAGATGAGGATTTTGGCAGTGGGGAAGGCAACTATTGTGTGTTACATCTACCTTACAGCATCATTGCAAGGCTTAATTAATCAGTGATTAATAGGTAATACAGGAGACCAAAGCAATGGCACAAATCCTGCAACTACCACCAACCGCAATGCGAGTTTCCCTGAGGAGAAGGGGGAGAAAAAGATCATCTTATTTAGATCTGAGCAATGGCAATGGGCTTGAGTGATGCAGGTAGAAGAATTGCACCTTTATACCTCTCCTTAAGGAACCTTCTTTATCTGTCCATTTTGGGTACAAATTGGAGTAGAGAGATCATTTTGACAGCACCAATGAGATTACTCAGAAAATAGATCTGTGAAAATTGATTTTTGAGCTCTCTGTTGGGGGGGGTGGGG
>JANHFX010004143.1:0-20465 GCA_027560015.1 Chloroceryle amazona
AAAGTTGGAGCAGGCTGGAGTAAGCCATCGTAGGGAATGTTTTATTAGCTTTAACACTACCTTGGTAATAACAATCCCGTGACAGTTCTTCTGGATTTCATGTATAAAAACAAAGAAACAAAAACTGAACCAAAACAAAAACTGAACCAAAACAAACACTGAAACCTACCTCTGTCCCCAAAATGGATCTGTTTCCATATGCACTGAGATATTCCAGTGAACAGTATGCTATGCAATAAATTTTGGCTTTCTTCACAACTGGCAAAAAAAAAAAAAAAAAGACGTTTTGATGTTCAAACACTGAGCATCTGTTAATTTTAAGCATTGTTGCTTTTTCTTTATTGTCTTTCATTTTTATGGTATACTGTGTGGTGTCAGCAGTGTGATAGTAGAATGCAGCACAAAGCATAGATTTACAGTGTGTCCAATCCTTTCAGTAACAGATCTGTTTCCCAAAAGTATTTTGAAACATATTTCTCGATAGTTCTCTGGTACATTTGTCTCATTGAGACCTTCTGTTAAGGAGACCAAATCCCTGCGTGCTTTCCAAGCTTTGAGCGTGACTTGCGCAATTCGTTTTTCTTTGTGATAGGGAATTGTGAAGCAACCTCTAGGGAATGCGTATATAGAGGTGTCCTGGAGCATATTTAAATTGTGATTTGGGTTCTTTTAGAAGATACTCCTTCCTTGTTCTCATTACTACATAAATACATAACAAAACAAGCCAACAACATCCCAATTGCTTCTGGAGTTCAGGTGGAATTTCTTCTGTTTCAGTTTGTGCTCATTGTCTCTTGTCCATTCACAATCCATTTTTTCACTTTGTGACTATCAAAATCAGGTCCATTAGGTGATTATGGTGATACCCAACGCAGCTCTATTTCAAGAATGCTGATAATTTTTTTTATTTTTTAATTTTTTTTACCACAGAGGAGGGGCAGAATGAAAATGTGGGTGACATATGTTCAGGGAGAGATTCCTGAGTTCATAGTATGTTACTGTGGTCACAACTCTTGTCCATTGGTTGCTATGATTTTCAAACAGAAAGAGCAATAGTGAAACACAAGAGGTTTAGACTGTGGGATAGCTGACGGTCTTTAATCAAAAATATCCAAACAGTGACTGGATATTAATAAGAAGCCTTTTTTCTCGCCTTTCCATGCAAGGCATTTAAAGAAATACAAGGCTTTTCATTTAGTTTAATTGATGATTCGGAACGTCTAGAATGTGTACTGTGACCCGTTGTTCCTTGAACATGATTTAGAGAAACACAGTTTACTTGGCGAATCAAAGATTCGGTACAAATTGCTACCACTAAGCTGAAAGCATGCTCAAGTGGGAAAATACATTGTAATGATTTTTGGTACTTCCTACCTTCAGTCTCCAATCTTTATTTATTTTGTGTTAAAAGCAGTGGTAAGATTGGAAGATATTTAAATTTTAAAACTTATTTACTGTTAAGTCCAAATTCCGTTGCCCTTAGTGTACCATAAAGCGTAATACAGAGGTAACAATCATATTTTCTTCCGTGTGTCTTTCAGTATATGAAACTTTTAAGCGTAATTCCACAAAAAGTAAATAGTATATTATTAGCATAGGCTAGAAATTAATTTCTCTTCTGTGAAACAGATGGGATATTAGAGAGAACATTATCTGCCACAAACAGTACTTTAAAATCTCCAGTATGTTGTGGATTTTATTGTATTTTTTCTGTCCAAAAGAAAGGTCTCCTTGCTTGTCTGTGGCTGCTTATCCACTCCAAGATGGGAACCCTGAAATGTGGAAGTGCAAGTTATCTGGAAGTACCTGTCTCCATTTTTGTTTCATTCAATTCGGATTGTGCATGTTCAAGTAAATTGAAACCAATCCTTGCTTTATGTAGATTAGCGAACAGAGTTTGTTGTCACATTTTTCTGGAGATGTACTCAACCTCCAAAACAGCCTACATTGTCCAGTTCTCCAAACAGTGATGATGCCGTGTTCTCCGAAGTGGGTGACCACATCTCTGATGTACGAGCACCACAATATACCCATCCCTTTGGTGGTACTACATGTACATTAGAGAACTGGGTGAGCTCAGTACATTGAATACTCATATGTACAACTAGCAGTGGTAGGGCCAACGTGGAAACACGACTGTTGAGAGACTGTGGCAACACTTCAGAACACCTTTAGGAGTGTTATCATGACAGCTACAGCTTGTGAATAAATTGTCTTGATGTTTGAGATTTGCTTTTTGCAACGTTGCCATGTTAAGTTTTGCTCTCTTTCTGGGTTTTACGGGCTTTCTAGTCTGAAGGGTCCATGTCTAACCATCTTCCCAGGTACTTTGTGGAGCAAAAGCTTGGCTTTGCTATCACTGCAGCTTGATTTAGGAACTATGTATTTTATTTAGCCTTTATTTACCTGTTGTTTTGGATTGTAATGACTGTAATTGAAGTATCTAATACCAAAAGAGGTTATTAAGTAAATAAATTAATCAGATTGCATATCATGGTAATATAATCAAGATGATATTTCCCTAGTAAAGTATTATCATTTTATAAATAGTTCATGACATCTGACTGTTTCCATATATATTCATGAATATATTAACACTCAGGAAAAGTATTTTAACAGAATTCTAAAGTAGACTATTTTCCATCTTCTTTTTTCAAAATCAAACCCAAAACTGTAACGTAACACACTAGTTATTATACTTCTATTTGTCTTCAAGAATAGGTGAATGCACTATAAACACTTATGGAAAACTGAAACTGTGTTCTTAAACAAAAAAAAGCCTTTTTTGAGATTCTATCTGCTGATGTTTATATTTCACAACTCACTGAATATCCTGTGCTTCACTATCTTCTGTAAAGAGAATAACAGAATATGAGCTTGCTTACTAGCATTTTATTTTTTTATGGTCTCCCAAGCTCATCAGCCCTCCTTCTCAACCCTCCGCAAGCTGTGGTAACTAAACAAAACTAAGCTTGTAATTAATCCCCTTGTATTTAAACTGTTTCAGCAAAAATATCTGTATTAGCCTTCTCTCTGCCATGCAACGTAAGCAGAACAGAAGGCTGGGTAAACGACATCCTAATCATTAAAAAACAAACAAGAACACCTGAAATTCAGCAGTGGTTCTTCACCCCTGTAATAAGAGCAATTCATAATCAAATAAAATTGAATGTGGACACATTGAGAATAATTAACCAGCGGAAGCAGTTGGTTATGGCACACGCTGTAGGGGAAGCCTTTTTAAAGATAACGTCTGTATTGGCATAAGCAATAGCAGTATTCCTGGCCTGTCTTGGTTAACGTGACAGAATTGGGCTCCTTTTAATCCCAGAAGGGGACGTGGAGCTTCAGCTGGTATCTATCAGTACAGCTTCTCTAAAGCCACCAGATGAATTTTACCGTAAACAACGCAGCTAAGCATATGCACCCACTGATGGTGGTTCTCTAGTATCTCTTCTCCATAAACAAGGAGAACATTGCTTTTTCTGCAGATCTTTCTTAGGTAATTCAACCTGGTATTTGACATGAGCTGAGCTGCTGATGTTGAACCTTGCTTTGGTGGATGGTTTCAGCCCAGGTGAATCCTGTTTCATTCAGGCTTTCTATTTCTCTTCCTTTGCAGAACACCTAAACCTATCACTTGTCTTTGCTAATTTAAAACTCATCATTTAAAGAGTTGCTTTCAGAATTTCCACTATCAAGTTTCTGCATTATTTCAGCTTTGCACCCACCTATGATCTCTGTTCCAGGAGCCTGAGGAACAGACTATCTGTTCTATCTGAGCATCCTTCTACCTCTGGCACTTCACTGAGTATTGATCTCTTCTGCTACGACTTACAGATTTCTGCAGATGCTAAACTGTTACTGATGGTAAAAAAACGTTGGTGTGGAACTTGTTTCTCAGATCTCTGCTGCTGTCTGCGGCTGGGAAGAAGGTGCACATGCATCTAATTTGATACATAACGTTATTTAGGGAACTCTTTGTGCTCTCTCCTAAGCTGCATTCTTAAGATAACAGTAGAGCCACTCAGTTTGTTGAAATAAGACAGTGTTTAAAACACATAGATTGTATTCTAACTTGTCTCACTGAAGCTACCAGAGACAGATAGGCCTTCAGAAGAAACAGGGAGCTCTTTTCTGGAATAAAGACCATAGCACAATCTCCAGACCTTTATGTCTGCACAACCTCCTATCTTTCTTCAGTCTCTACTGACGAAGAGGGTCCGAGACTAATCATGGGCTTACGAAACTTGTATTAAAACGTACATGTTGTGGCAGATCTGTGTGAAAATGCTGAGCAGAGGCTCTTTTGGTGTTCTTTATGTGTCAGACTTCTCAGAATTTCAAATGAACTCTGCTCAGTTTTTATCTCAATTTTAATTTTTTCACTCCTTCCCTTAGCTGCAGAGAGGGTGACCTGATGACAGAGATTGAGCTGTCCTGAAATTGGAGTCCTGCTGAAGAGATATTAGAAAATTAGGGCTGGTCTCCTGGATGGGAGAATAAGTCAAGAATATCATAGATTGTCTTGTGTCTCCTTTTACTAATGAAGAAAATGAAAAACAAGGAATCATAACAAAAAAAACCCAACCATCCCACCACTGGATTTGTGAATTCGTATTCCACCAGAGAAAAAAGTACAGTGAAGTACTGGGGGTTAACGGTTTAAAGAAGGTCTACTAAACAATCACTGATAGACTCAATTTTAAATTACAGCCAATTGTTTTCAAATACTTTATTTTTTTTTTATTTCAGTTTCTTTTTGTAATATTTTGTACACTGTTCTCCTAATAGACCTGAAATAGCATAAAAATTATAATGTATCCTCTTCTTGACAGTGTAATACATTCATCAGAAAATCCTGAGTTCAGATTTCTCTGTTTATTTAAAGGCTTTAAGTTATTCCAGCAGTAGGGAGAAAAAAATAAATTTAAACTTGACCCAAAAATTGAAGGAAAATGACTGAGATAGCAAATGAACTTTGGGACATTTCCATGATAATTAGCAATCTGCATATCCCAAGTACTCCTCTCCCGCCCTCCCCATTCCAATCCATACATTTTATGTTCTGTACCCTTGACATACTTTTAGTCCTTTGAAAGAAGCTGATGTGGAGCGAACATTCAATCCATTTTGCTATTACCTTTATGAAAGCTACAGTGCACCTTGAGAAGAGCATGCCTGACCCAATTTGATCTTTCATTTCTAACACCATAGCTTGCTGACTTTCTAAAGGATACTCAAGAAAGGCTTATTAGCAGATGTTATCACTGGAATCACCTTTTCTGAAATAAGGAATGACAGGCCCATCTGTTCATTTGTTGCTTGATAACCTAAGCTTCCGTGTTGTCCTGGAAATCCTGCTGATAGATCTACCTCCATGTGGTCACATAGCATTGATCTGTTTGGAGTGGATTTTTGTAGAGCAGAACAGAAAAAAATGGAAAATAGAAATGCTATTTTAAAGAGCAAATAGCAAAGGCTCCCGTACAACATGGGTAGAATTTTCAGTGGAACCTAAGTGAAACAGTGCCACAAATCCCATTGACTTGAAATGAAGGACAGTGAAGCAGTGAACCTGTACTTGAAGCTTATGGAAATTATGTCTCATACTTCTTTCTATAGCTGAAGGATGTGTATACCACTGATTAGTGAAGAACTTAAATGCTGCTGATAAGTGTATGGAAAAACAAGCGGTAAGGCTTAGAAATTCTCTGAAAATACAAAACAAATGATGAAATCTCTTTGGGGAAGTAATTGACCTTTTTAAATTATATGCTCTAGAGTAGAAAGATTTAAGAGTACTAATCTGCAATAAAGCAGGTGTGACAGCTTAACTGATAAATTCTTACAGACATTAGCAGTCTATAATGTTTAATAATGAATGTGTAATAGAGATCTTCATAATCCACAACATCTCAGAAATGTAGGTGAGGTTTAAAACTACTGTACTGGCATTTGTAGTTACCCATATCTTCCGAAACTTCCATAGTCATTGATTATAGTTTTATTCAGGTTTGATCAAAAACCAGTCACAAGTTACATCTGCCCTTTCTTTACATGTTTATGCCAGGTGATTTTGTAAAGTACAAGTTGCCATAAAAGGAGCTTGTGAACGGAGACACTCTGTTGGATGTTATATTGTGAGGGAACATATATATTGCCACTGAGGGACTTAAGCGTGGACTTTACCGAGTCAAGGAACTGTAGATTGATCAGTCTAGGGCAAGAAATGACACCCGGTCTAACAAAGCATCACTTGCGCCATCGAAGAAGTGGCAAGGGAAACAAGAGCGAACTGAAGAATGGGGAGAAGTCCCACGGAAAATCATTGAAATGATTGTAGGAATTCAGCTGGAATCAGGGAGAGAATATCCCCTGGGATATAATAGATATAAGGAGATGAATTGCAGGTTTACTTTCATTTGCCCACTCGAGGATTTTTAAACATTTTACTGAATTATTTAATTACTGTAAACAAAATATAAGGTTATTCACGTTCTGGTTTAGTTTTCTTAATGTAAATTCTGATGGTTTAAAGGAGGAAATAGGAAAGAGAAGGAAAACCCAGTCGTGTGATAAATGCATTAAATGGTGTAGGGGAACATATTTCTAAATGTCCAGCCTCTCAACGCACTTTCCAAGTTACTGAAAAAGCATCAAACTTCCATCAAGGCGAAGCTGCGTAGGCTGAGTTGGTGACGCATGAATCTTTGTGGGAAGGTGATGCCACAGGGTTGGTATGTTCAGTAAGAAAGCAGGCGGGCAGCATGGGAAGCTTGTCTGAACCTTAGTTGTCATGCAAGGTATTCACCAAAACAACTGCCCGGTATTGCTTTTGGGGCATTACAACTCTGGATTCCTTCACTAAGTGTTGACTTAGTTCAAGAACTACCTTTGCAGTGCAGGAAAAAAACCCACAACACTCTATAGATGCTTTATTTTCTGGACCATCTGCAGTCTGTACATCTTTTTTGTATACCAAGGACCAAAACTGAACACAGTACTCTGCGTGTGGCCTGACAAGCTCTGAATAGGGTGGGATGATGACTTGTTTATCTCTGCTGGTGATGCCCTTGTTGATGCAGCCCAGCATTGCTGGCTTTCTTTGCGGCTGCAGCACACTCTTCACTCGTATGGAGCTCGTTGTCCACCAGGACCCACAGGCCCCTTTCCACAGAGCTGCTCTCTAGCCAGGTAGATCCCAGCCTGTGCTGCACTCCTGAATTATGTTTTCCCAGGTACAAGACCTTACACTTGTCCTTGTTGAACTTCATCAGGTTCTCATTAGCCCACTCTTCCAGCCTATCCTGCTCTTCCTGCGGGGTGGTTCTTTCTCCCTTCTTAAGTGTCCGCTTCCCCACTCAGTTTGGTATCATCAGCAGTCTTCATCAGGGTATTCTTGATCCCATCATCCAGATTGCTTATGAAGATAGTAAATGATGTTGGGCCCAGTATTGGTCCCTGGGGGACACCATGTGTGACAGGTTGCCAAGCTCAGAAAGAGCTATTTACCAGCACCCTCTGGGTGCAGCCTGTCAGCCAGCTCCCCACCCACCACCCAGACTGCTTGTCTAGACTAATAATGCATCAGCTTGTCTAAAATGATATTGTGGGGACCTGTATCAAGAGCCCTGGAGAAATTCAGGTAGACAAAGTCCACCGCAAGAGTAGAGGATCAACTCTTGTTTAAAAATGTTGACTGAAAATACTTAACAATATGCATAGAAACTTGTCCTGAAATGCCTAGAAAAAACTCAGTTGTTAGTCTAGGATTCTTCTCAATAGTCAGGGGAGGTGGAAAGGGAGGAAAATTCTTTACGCAACAGAAGTTTCTTTTCTGCCTGGGCTTTAAATTGCACTGCACATTCTGCATTTGTTCTTTTGTCTACTGCAGGCTTCTTAAATGATCAGACCGAAGGAGAGCGCTAGCCAGGAAATATCAGTAACAGTATTCAGGTTAACTTACTGCAGGGTATGCAGAGCTAATGAGCACCCTCCTTCTACAGGGCACTGTGGGAAAGCAAGACAGTCACCAGGAAATAAACAATTGTGAAACTGTGTGTGTAAATATGCTACCTGCTATCTTTTTCTAAACAGCGAATGGCTAAAATTAGATACACTAAAAGGTCTTCCTTAAATCCGGATACTGTTACTGGGTAATTATACAAGCTATCACATTTTCTTTTTATGTTTTTATTTAAAGCATTTGAGGATGGTCTCTGCACTCTAAAAATCATGCTTGTACTTCATTTGTGTCTTAATATGTGTATTTTATATCTATAAGGGTGATGAATACAAGGAAAAAAACGTAGAAGGAAGTGATTTACTGTGTATGAACTGTGATAGCTTGTTGGAAATATTTCTGTCCTTCCAGTTTTGATTTGAGAGAACTAGGGAAGTAAGCTTAAAGAGAAGCACCCTGTCATTCTGTGAGTACTTCTATATCTGTTTTGCATTAGCACCAAGAAAAAAGAATTCTCCTTTGTTACACCCTTAGATGATGTCATACTTAACAGGAAACTACTTGCATAAAACTTTTCTAGGTCTGTCTTGTGGTTTTAGTTCTATGGTAAGAGTTTTGGGTTGTTGGGTTTTGTTGGTTTTTTTCTTCTTCTCCATTTAGTTCAGACTATCTGCTGTTTCAACTTGCTTGTCTATCCTTGAGCTTAATGTACCTATTTCATCTTAAATTCTTGTGGCAATGTCAGCTAATAGCATTAGCTAAAAGCATGAGCAAATCTGTAATGGATTTATTTGATGTGCTTCCTTAGAAAGTAGGAACAATATCTCAAAGAAGCAACAGCTTTCACGGATAACATTTTCTTCTCTCTAAACTTGACACTTGACTCCATAGTCTGGAGCTACATTTACCAGCAGTGGAGCAGGTAGGGAAACCAAAAGTATTTGTAGGAAAGGATAGATTTCATTAAGTTTCTCTTTCAGAAATAATATTTAAATAGGTGGGAATATCCCTTTTGCTTATGTGTAATTAAAATGTTCCTCTATTGGTGTTGAAACAACGTTGTATGAAATGATGGTAATCTGTAGTACTAGACGTATCCAACTTCAAAACAAAAATTAAGTCATCTGAGTCTCTTAGATGTTTGGGGCTTTTTTGGGTTTGGTTTTCTGGGGTTTTTTTTGGTTCGTAGTTTGTTGGGTTTTTTTTCTTTGAGTTTTCTGATTTTTAATCTCTGAGTTGAGGATGAAAAAAATGATATGTCAAAAATGTTCAGAGATGGAAAAATTATTTCTTGTTAACCTTTTTGTTTGGCAAGATAATCAGTAATCATCATCATTTCCAGTTCTGAACATAAGATATTATGTGACCGAGAATACTGTGGCCAACAACATCAAAGAAAGCTTGGTAATGCAGCAATTATCTCCAGTTGAAATTATCTCTGTATATCTACTTTTCAGTTAATATGCTGTTAAGCAACATACCAGTGTATAAATGGCTTCTCTAAACTGACCTGGAATTATTAATAAGATGAGAAGAACATTAGGGTAGCTCCCTCCATTCAACCTCACGTGAAGGACAAACCATTCTTACAGTTAGCAGGCTAAAAGTGTATTGCCATAAATAGCAGAACCATGCCAAACGCCACCCGGCCTTTCATGTGGAACTGGAAATACAGGAATATACTTGGCAAAATGTTTTTAGAAGGTGTCCAAGTCTCACAAAAAGGACGGGCTGTGTTTTATCTGTAGTTACCCATGACCTGTGTTGAGCGTGTTTTGCTATCCTGTCCCAGGTGTGACTGTAGCTGCCAGGCCAGGGCTGAGTCTCTACATAAATTCCTCTTGCGGGGTTTATCTCAAAATGGTGGAGGCAATAGCTGGAAGGAGAAAGAGTGACACATTTATGTTATGTGCTGCTGCTTATTTGTCTGCAAATGTCAGAAAGCTGCAGTTCTCCCTGTGATATGACATTCTTGTGATCTTATCCCGCCAGAGCAGTGTCTGTGTGTGTTCATGAGTGTGTCAAGTTCCGGGTGTAGCAGGGGATACAGACAGCTAATGGCTTGCTTATTTGCTGCTCGTTAGCTGGTAACTGACCATGCATGTGTTCCTAGCCCACTGAAGCTGCAAAGCAGAAATTGTTCATGTATACTGTCTGCAGCAGAAATTCAAGCCTTTCCGTTTGGCTGAGCTCTCCGAGTGTCATGTCATGTCCAAAAGGCATGGCCAAAATAGTGTTCTATCACTTCCATGTGTGCACAGATAGCTTTTTGGTTTGTGCCCCTGCTGTCAGTAAGATGACATAAACCTTCCACGGGCAAATGGAATATAATTAGTGTAAACAAGAAGGGTGTGACACAAGGCTAATAACATCAGAAGCAGGATATTCTGTTTGTGTTCTGACCAAGTAAGCCTGCCGTGATTTATATTACAGGATGATGGTTCTCCTTTTTGACAGATTAGTAGGTGAATGCTTTTCACTCAAAATTTGGCATATTTATCTTTCTGAGCATTGCGTTTACTCAGGCAATGTGGTTTTTTTTCTGTTGTTCTGCACAGAATCGCACAATATGTTAAGGGTTGGAAAGGACCTCGAAAGACCATCTAGTCCAGCCCCCTGCCAGAGCAGGAGCACCTAGAGCAGCTCCCATAGGAACATCTCCAGACAGGTTTTAAATGTCTCCAGAGAAGGAGACTCCACAACCCTTCTGGGCAGCCTGTTCTGCTTCTCTGTCACCCTCACTGTGAAAAAGTTTTTTCTTAGGTTTCTGTGAAACCTCTTATGCTCCAGCTTGCAACTTCGGTCCTTTTTGTATAGGTTGTTTCCAATACGTCACCCAATTGTATTTTTGCTTTTTCTCTTGTATCTAATTTCATTTTGTCTCCTCGCACAATTAGAGCACAAGTCCTTTGATAGAGGCCCTTTTGTGGAACTTAAAGAAAAAGCTGTGGTGAAACTCGTTGAATCTGAGACTGTCTTTCTAATTAATAATGAACTCAGCAGAAGTGGCTACTTGAAAGAACCAAAAGTTTCAGATGAGTTCAGTGAAATGCTTTCAACTGGAGAGAAGGAAATTCTCAGTGGTGTGCTCCCAGGCAGAATTTCAGGATAAATTCCTGTAGCCTCTAGCATCCCTGGGAACTTTCTCTTCAATTCTTGTTTGTGCCTTACCTTCCTGTTAAGAGGGATTGCATTTTTGTGTCTTTGCAATCTGTTTATGAAACAGAGGAAATTTTGGCTTGCCCCCCCCCCCCCTTCATATTTGTCTGTTCACTTACTGAGAACCCTTTAGTTGAGCAAACAGTTTTTAGTGTGCACGTATGGCATCTAGCAGAATGGTGTACCTATCTGCCAGTGCCAGAGCCTCTACTTGTCCCTGGTTTTATAACACAGCTTTTTTGCCTTCAGTTGTGCAAGTGCTGATAGCGTGACAGCGTTGTGCACGCTCTTGTACTTCGTATTTTATTTACTGAAGTGTTTTGAGGCAAATCTGCCCTTACTCATGCAGGAGTTTTGTGAGATGGCTCAGGTGTGTACCCTCAGCTTTCTCTGTCTGAGCTCTTGGATTCCTTAATAGTCTCAAAAAGAAGCCAGTGCATATCTTCTTGAATTTAGGATAAAGTTTTACTCTTTAATTAGTTCTGTGGATCACTGAAACGAACAAACAAATCCTGTTTTCTCCAATACCTTTAAGCATAGACTAAAAACCCAGGACAGTTTTGTCCTCGGGATTAGAAATGTGCCGTGTTCTTCATGCATTATCTCATAAGGAAATTCATTCAGTACGAAATCATACTGAACAGTTTTGGCTACTATTTGCCTATCATTTTTAAAAGCAAAAGATAACTCACAAATTGTTTTAAAGCCTGTAGATCGTGCTGTTAATTGACTGAATATATAAAAAAAAGGAGTTAATGCAGTTTTTCCTCAGCGAACGGAAGGGGTCTATCTTCCTTCCCTTTCTTTGTGGTAAATGGCAGGCACTGTAACTGCGGTGCTGGCTGTGGAGTGGTGCCTGTCGAGGGTAGCATTTCGGCACGCAGCAAAGGGGAAGGCGGCTTCAGGATCGTTTTCTTGCTTTTCGCGTTTAATTTTTCAGTTGGTGCTTTAAAAGGCATCTCAGACAGTCGGTATTCTCAAGGGCTTGTTGGGCTCTTCTGCTGGTTTAATAGTGATCGTGACACTTGTAGAAGTGCGGCACTGAGAGAATTAGTGAACTCATCAGAAGGAAGGAAGGAATGATCAATTATTCACCACACGCTATCAACTTCAAGAAGCATGACTGCTGCCTGTCTCTCTCCTTTTCTTTCTTCTGCACACACACACTCAGCTTATGCTTTTTGTGCAATTACATTATTTTCATTCAAACAATCTCTAGAGAAACCTGTTTATTTGAGTATGCTGGAACATTCATCATTAGGGTATTGCATCAAGTGTCCTTGACATTCACTGCTCTATGCCTCCCGCATCTTCTTCTTTAATTATTTTAAGAGTTGGGTTAAATAAAACAACAGAAAGATGTGGCTGATATACCTAGATAGTACAGAATGCATAGAGACAGTTATTTCATCATTTCATCACTGATGGATTATTTCTGGACCAGATTTCTTCCTTTCTCCCCAAACTTTTGTACTTGATTTTCAAGGGGAGGAGTCTAACAGCCTTCAGGTTTTTACATATAAGCAAGACTTTTGTTCATAATGGACACAAAGGATGATCACTACTCCTTTATTCCCTTGGAAATGTTATTAAGAACTTTTTTTCAAAGCTCAGACGTTGTAACAAAACCCTCTGTAAACCTTGAGCATCGGTTTTACATTTTACATCAGAATTAAAATAATATACATACTCTTTTCATTTAAGGATTCAAGAATACAGCCTCTTGGTAATCATTTTACTTTTTGTTAAGTTTGATTATCATAAAATTGCAGTAGCACTTTTTAAAAGTGCGTTGGTCTGAACATCAAGAACTTGTTGATTCTTGCAAAGAGCTTATTCAGAGTGACATCTTTCATGAGTACCTTAAAAATGAGAGGCAAGAACCATTGCTGGAACTTGGAGCTGAAAATAGCTAAAGCCAGAGGCAGAGAGTGGTATTTACACTTCTTTTCTCTACACAACTTTTAAAGTCTTGATTGTGTAGTGAGTTCTTTATGGGCCCATGAGTCAATTGGGTGGAATATTTCAGCTGTTGATGAGAATATCATGGAGCAGCAGTCCTGTAGACAGAGAAGTGCAGGAGATGCCATCATGATGAGCTTGAATCAAAGAATTTGAACAGCCAAAACTTTAGCTTGCTGTAACAATGCATGTATCTAAACCTTTGTTAATAACGCTCATCATATAAAACTGTATTTTCCTTTGTGTCGTTGTGTTCCATGTGGTGTGCAAGTACCTAACAGATCTTGGCATGTAAATTGCCTCAGTATGTGAGATCCGCAGGTACGGGATTCAGCCATCCCACTCAGCCGTGCTCTCTACACATTCTGAACCTTGCATCTCTGAGAAGCCTTTAAGTCTTTTATGCTTCACCTTTAAACTCTTATTGTCCGGTTTATTATTAGTTTGCAGTTATATTCCGTTTAATATTCATGTGCTCGTGACAGAGATGCAGAAAATGCAGCCTGGGAGTAGCTTTACGGATCGCTATCTCCGCAGTCTGTTATCCTGGCACAGGTGTGTCTCTGCAGGTAGAAGAGAAAAAAGGATGAGCATGGAACGGTTCCAAACCTAACAGCAAAAAGCAGCTAAACTTTCTAAACTTCAAACTCTCCCAGTAGCTAAGAGAGAAAGCTTAAGTGGCAGCATCTTAGATAGAGATTATGTTCTGTCCTTATATTGAATGTGGTCATCAGATACAACATAGGTGCACATGTCACCTTCTTAAAGCGGAAGATCTAAAGGCCTGTTAGATCTAAAGAGTCAGTGCAGAAAGAGGAGCTTAAAAGAGCTGTTTCGGAGTCTGGTGTTTACCCTGTGTAAATAGTAAGCTGGCAACTGCTGATCTTTTCTGAAATGGTAGTAAAGTGGACGTGCTTGGCTGACATTGGCTCGATTGTCTCACAGGAAGTAATTGTATCTTTGGGGTTTTTCGATGTTTGGTATTGTTGGGTTGGTTGGTTGGTTTTATTTTCTTCCCTCGCTGTCAGCCGGAAGGAGTGTCTTCGTTTTACCTGCCTTTTTTTGAAAACACAGCTTTCTCCTAAGCAGTTTTGGCATCCTTTTAATTATTTAAATGTTGTATTTGAAATCTGAATATCAAAACCCATTTTGTTTTTGAGTTATCCATTTATATTAAGGTCTAAAATTATAAATAATTACTTGCAGTTTTAAGAGTTGCATGTTGCTTGTGCACATACTTCAGCCGCTTTTCCTTTAAGGTTCTTTTTAATGTACCAAAGCTTTCACGGTTGCATGTCATACCACAGCAAGTGGGGATTGGAGCACTGGCTGCATTTGGCCTGTAACTGCAGAACAACCCCAAGATTCCAAAATAGAAATAACGAGAGTGTTCTCAATAAACACATATGATCATCTCTTTTGAGGTAATTAGACTTACTTGTAAAAGGAGAATGAAACCACTGAACTGATATTCCCTTGAAGTCTCAGAAGCCCTGTAATGTGGAGTACAACTGGTAGAGTGTGGTTATAACGAGGCTCAAAGCCAGTGACTTCTAGGGGTACCAAATAAGCTATGATTAAAAAAGTGGCAAAGAGCATAATTTATTTCCATGTCACACATTAAGTCAGGGAAACGTAAAGCAATAGTCATGACAGGAAATCTGTTGTGAAACTAGAGACTAAAATCCCACCCTGCTTACTCTTGGTCCCATGCCTTCAGTTGCAGAGCAGTCTTCCGTTGTGGATGTCAGGGACAAATCTTGAATTAAGTCGAAAATATGCCATACATTTGCTGTGGCATTTGTTTAAAGGCTAGCTGGGAATGAGCAGAGAGGAGTGTATATCGCTGTCAACACACCTCTCATCAGTGTATTGCATACGCTGCTTGCTATACACCTCCTCTGATCCCAGGTAAGATTAATTTCTAGCATTTGCTGACAGCTCTGTAGTTTCCACAATAGAGTGAGACATGTAATGTTCACGGTGTGGTACTGTTCTCAGGAACCCTGACACTTTATCACAGCTTATCACTATTATTATTAATATTATTTTAAAAAACAGAGATGTCATTGTTTGTATTTTTCAGTATATAGAATACTTAGCAAGAGATGTCAGGGATAAATTGATTTCAGATCCTTGATTTGTATGGATCAGTAACTGCTGCTGTAAAATGCCCCAGGTAATATTTACAATACGGAGAAATAAAGAAAAGTATTGAGATGCTGCTGCATACGAATTGCAGAATTTCCTTGGCGAGGAGTACTTAATAGGTCACAACAGTGAGCTGTAGTCTGTAAACTATCATAGCCATCAGCAGGTGATACTTCTGTTCTCCTTTACTTCTCCTCTGCAGTGCTGAAGCAAAAATTTGTCATGTAATACTAACACGGAATGTATAAAAACCAACCTAATGCATTTTCTTCTGGAAAAAAACCCAGCGTTTTAGAAGCTGTTCTACAGGTTTAAATCCCCCTTAGAGATAAATGAGAAGATGCAGTTCAGCTTAACACAAGTGTGTTCTGACGTAATTTCCCTCTTAAAAATGCACAAGATTTTTCTCTTTTACTGTATCCCTTATGCCTTCTCAACTGATGTCAAGGGAATTTGAATATTCAGTGATGCTAATTTGTACTGGTATTATTGACTGCAAGTGCTGTAAGCTGTGTTTCAAAAACTAAAGCGTCCACCAGGAAGCTTTTTAACCATTTCAGGATTATTAAGATAAAATCCGTGGTAGTAAAATGTCCATATCTTACAAATAGAAAGCTGTCATGAGCAGGAGAGAGTTACCCTGGAGGAGCACATCTTCAGGCAGGACTGGTGCTCAGTACTGCTGCTAGGCAGGACCAACACCATGCGAATTTTCTCATGCTGGAGAAACAATTTAAAATAATTAGGAATGTTAAAGTGGAGAGAAAACCTTTGGATGTGGAAATTTCTTAGAAACATTAAAAATGTCTCCCTTATGCTATAAATCCTGCTGGTGCTGTCATAGCAGCTAGGAAAACCTAACTGAAAATATGTTTAGTTTGCTTCCATATTTAACCCCAATTACCCTTTGCAGGGGAATTCTTTTTAACATTCAATTCCTCATCTCACTTTTTAGCTTCTGTAGGTCTTATTTTCCCCCACTACATAAATTGCAGCAGGTGCACAGAATTGAAGACATTACAATTAAATGTAATCAAATATTTTAGGCACTAATGAACAGCTCCAGGAAAACAAGTCAAAAGGAATAATAATAAAAAAAAAACCAAACCCACAACACCAAAAAAGAAAAAAAAACCAACCCAAACCTTTAAGTGAGTGGATTTTGAAACACCCAAGGCACCATAGGGCCAATTAAGGGAGTCAGACACCAGGACACATACTGGCATTAATTATCGTTGAGTTCAGGGAAATAAAAAATAAAAGCAACAATTATCATAATAAATTTCCACACACTACTGGTAAGTTGTGCTAATCTACAACACACCTGGGTTTCCGATATTTAAGGCATGAAAGTGAATACTCAATCAGTTAGTAACGACCTCACACGGAGGCTCCCGGGATGTGCCGGTTTACTGTGATCTGCCAGTCAGGAAGAGGCTAAATCCACGTCCAGCCACCACAGCAGCTTTACCCTGTACAGCCCCAAAGTACAGACTGAATTCAAACTACAAAGTTAGAACGGTCACGCTATTAGGGATGTGATTTCTCCCTCCCTCCTCTCTCACTCTCTTTTTATTTTACGTGTAATGACAATTTTCACAATGGGAGTATCAATCTCAATCTTCACTAAATACCTGTGGGTATCTTTAATTCTCCTTTCTCTAAACTAAGAAGGAATCGAACTAAAAGAACAAGTATTTCATGTACATCGTAAGAGTTTATTGAAATGTGTAGATGGAAGGAAAAGCGTGTTATGCGCTGAGCTAGAGGAAAAGGGTTTTTTTAATGTATTAAAAAAATTGATCTTTTTCTGACTGATGCTTGAACCAGCTGCAAGATATTGTCCCTGAAAATGTGGGAAAATAGGGTGAGGTGTTTGGGGCTGTTGGTTTTATTTCATCATTAGGTAAAACGAATGTCTGTAATGGTTTTCTTAGAAGCAGCATCTGACTGTTTGGTCGCATCTCTAGGGTAAGTGTCAATCACCCCAACCTCCACACAACATGAACTGGGGAAAAAGCTCCAGATGAACAAGATGAAATGTCCTTTGGGACATTCTTTATGTTCAGAGGGTATTTGCACGGCATAGACAACACCAAGAGTAACTGAAGAGGAATGGGCCAGTGAAAATGAGCCTCTCCCACAATAGTGGTGTGCTGACACATGGGCCAAAAGTAAATTGTGTGTGCTATATAAGAATATAAAAGAAGGTATTTCTAACAGATGATCTCAATGATAATCTATCTATTAATATGATATGGCTACATCACAGAAAGATCTAGTGTCTAATGACAGTGTACTACTCAGTTTTGAGCTGGTCAAAGCAAAAAGCACAGTGGGACTGCGTCTAACAGCACAGAACACCCTGTGAACATGCTAGCTGGTGTATTGGGAAGGCAGTTTAAGAGTAGGGGTAAGACAACATTCTGTGGAGTTCAGGAAGGTTTCAGACACATTTGGCAACCGGTCAGTGAAGTGCCAGATAAAGTTCAGACCTTTGTGGAATTTGCTTCATCATTATCTAAAACTGCTTTCTTTATAAAATCTTGAACTATTTTGCTCTTGGATTTTGAAAGGGTTGCTTATAGTTTTCCTCTCCCTTTTCTCATGCTTAAAGAAAGTAAAATCTAGATTTTGTGCTGGTACAAGAACAAGGCCTAGCTCGAGTCCTCACCTCCCTGTTGTGAGATGTTAGCATGCTATATAATATTGAACATAACAAAATAGTCTAGAATTAACCAAGCAGTTATTAAAATTCCTATCTTTGATCTTGTCCACTTCATATCAAGACTCAGAATTAATATTTAAGTAGGGTCTGCACTTCTGTATGAGGCTCCATTTCCTTCCCTTCTCATGCCCACTGATGAAAAAGAGAGACACCATCTCCCCCCCACACACTCCCGAGTAGGATCAGAGGGGTGTTAGTTCTTCCCCTGACTCCCACAGATACATTTTTTCCAGTTCCAACACCACCTCTGCAAGTCATTATCAAATAAAAGCCCATAAGCTCTTTGTATGCAGGTGTAAGATTCTGATCGCTGGTTTATTGTTGATAGCATTAATGTTGGAGTGATGGTATTGATAGATATGATGCTGCTGAGGATTTTCTGTAGAGAAATCTTTATTAATAGTGTATCCAAACAAAATGAAAAACCATGAACTTACCTTCTCATGCTGTTTGCTTTCATCTAGATCTCTGCAAAGCTTGAGCAGAGGTTTTATGCCCAAGCAAACAGAGTTTTTCAGACCAGACTTGTTCCAAGAGTGAAGCAGCAGCTCAGGAAGGGGACCTTTTAACTTCTGATGAACTGTCTCTTGTGTCTATACACCCTTCCCCACACACACAAACCCCGTGTTTCCCCCCTCCCCCAGTGCTCTGACATAGGTGCACATCTTGACAGGTGATTTCACTACAGGTCTTTGTTCTAGCGAGAACCTCTTGGAGAATACAAGTCCCTTTCTTCCCATCAAAAATTACCAGTAGTTGAGCTGCAAGCTGACATTTGGGAAGTGCTCTAATAATGAAGTGAATTAAGGTGGTTCTCCCCTGGGATATTTCAGTGCATGTCTCTAAATTACAAACATAAGGTTTGGTTAGGTTAAAGGTCTTATAAGCGCTCTCTGCTTCGAACCTTCTTAGTAGATAAGCTTCAGGAATTTTCTTTTTTAAAACAAGCTGTAGTCCTTGAAAGCAAGGATATGACCAGTTAACCTGTGGCTGGTTTGAGGTTTTTTCTGGGGGAGAGGGGGGTTACAGGTTCTTTATATTTGAGTTACTGGCCTATTCCAGGGATCAAAATGAGGTGAAGTGCATCCCTGTTAGAAGGCAACCACAAGCTTACACAACAGTGAAGAAATTAAAGGTGGGGAGAAGGGGAGGAGTACTGTGCAACACGGTACCATTTTCCCCATAACTTTTAAAAATACCTATTGCGTGAAAAAGAAAAAGAAAGTGTTCTTGCTGGACTCGTGCTGTACCCCTTACTCCCCTGCTGATAGGGCATTTTTTTCTTTATTTACAGTACTGAGAATGCTTTTGATCGTCCCTTTAATGTGTACTACTTAGGGTTTAATGGGGAATATGAATCAAGGACATTGTGTATGTGAAATATAATACACGTAATAAATTAGAATTTCTATCTGAAAACCTCTAAGCCTGTAGAAGAGTGGCTTGAAACTTATTCAGGCCTGAACTCTGTATCCAAAGAATTGCATGCATAATAAATTGTATGCAAAACTCATTCCTGCACTCTGTATAACGTTCTAACCATTAGACTAAATGGGACCTTTCAAGCAACAATTAAATAGGTAGCTGGAAATGTCCTTTTTCCTCTAAGACTTCTCTTTACACTTAAAAGCATTCTCACAATTATTTGCATGTTGGTCTCCAGCACTGACTAACACTTTTCAGATAGATTCAAGTTGGTTTAAAATAGAGAGCGTAAGAAAGAGAACTGTTGAAATACAGGAAAAAAAACCCCACATTCTAATAAAATGAGAAATCTGCTTTTAGAAAAGGGCAGAGGGGAGCAGAAAGGTCTGGCAAATAACAGGATCAAAGCAATCTTAAATTTTCTTATGAAACTGTGGAGTTTATTCATTTCAAGTGAGTGTCTCAAAGCGTCCTTTTAAAATATCACCAGGTGCTAAAATGGAATGCTGTCATTTTATTGTAGTAACCGCTCGTTTGCTTACTTCATAATTGTCTTGGCTAGGTGGCTGGCTTGGAGGGATTTTACCAGCAGCCATCCTTCTCAAGTGTTTAATAAATCCCACAGATCGAGTACAGTAAATAATGAATGACACAGTATGTGGTAAGTCAATATTTAATTTAATATAGGTTCTGGGAAACTAACATTTTACATACAGATATTACTATGGTACTTGCTTAAGTAATAATAATAGAAAAGCTAGGTTTTGTTTCCAAAAGGAAAAGGAGTAGAATTTGTAGGGTAATTCTGGTAGAATTTAGTTGTATTAGTGTTTCATAAGTTCAGGTTAATAGAGCATGGGATGGGGGTGTGCTGACTAGAGAAAATTTGATTTTATTTTTCTGAATCTTCAGATCTAATTCAGATCATCTGAACATGCTGAAGGGACTGCAAGATCTCTCTTATGGAGAGGAAAGGCTGAGAGCCCTGGGGCTGCTTAGCCTGGAGAGGAGAAGCCTGAGAGGGGATCTCAGGAATGGTTACAAATCTCTGCAGGGTGGGGGTCAAGCAGAAGG
>JANHFX010004144.1:9273-19489 GCA_027560015.1 Chloroceryle amazona
GTTTGGTTTGGTTTGGTTTGGGGATTTTTTGTTATTTGCCCAAATCAGGAGAGCAATTTTTTTTTTTTACCCCATTTTTATCTGACACAGATATGAAGATGAAACAGCAGATTGAGCCAAAAGATCTGAAATCATGTTTTTACCTGTGGAACATAGAGCACACATCGTCACTGCAAACTTGCCAGCATTGTCAGGTCCAAAATTTTATAGCTAACAGATTCATGAAAACCTGCAAATTTTTTTTTAATTTAGAAAAGATACTGCTTTGATTTTTCAAAGGAAAATTGTTACTTTCAGAACAGCATAAATTTTGGTCTATGTATTATGAACTCACGGGACAAAATATACAATAAAATCAAAAAACTTTTGTGTTAGGTCTATCTTGTAGATGACTGTGTTTCTCTTCAGTGTTGTTGGAGACAATGTTTCTTTTAAATGTTTGTTATACCACTTGAAAATAAAAAACAGTTTAGTTTTCTTCAGATGGCAATATATGACAGTTTTTCGCAGCTGTTGTAAGAACAAACAGTTGTAGCCCCTTATTTAAAAGAATGTAGTTAAAAATACTGAGTTAAAAAGTAAATATAAGCTTTGGAAATTTTAACTGTAAACTAGCTATTTATTGTTGGGAAATATGGCTATCATCATTAATTTCAGTTTAAAGAAAAAAAAAATGACTCATTCTTTTTCATTTGCATTCCAAGAACCAATACTACAAAAACAGAACAGCAAATGTTATACATGAGATTAATTGTAGAAAACAACTTCTTTAATCCTTTGTTCATGTTTTACTGTCAGAAATGTTCCTGTCATCTTACCAGATGAGTTTCTAAACAATAACATATGACTTATCAGGCAAATCGGAATTAAGCAATACTGCATAAAATAGTACTTGTAATAAAGTGATTGTGCTGCCTTTTTGGAAAGGAAAACAAAAAAAATCCAAACAAACAAACAAAACCAAATAATTTTATAAATAAATAATTTTAATCCCACAACTAAAAACAACACACCATTTTGCTAGGAAGGGAAGGAAGAAAGACGATGACAGATCAGTTATCAATTCATCTAGTCCCAGGTACATCTAAATCATAGTGGAAGTCATTGTGTTAAGGGCAGATCTGGCCCTGATCAAGATTGAAGGATTCAGCCTAAATGTTTTACATACAGAAAAAAATCTCGAAGCCTTCTCTTCCTTTTCTGTTGCAAAACATTTTCTGAATTCTACCTGAGTGTTTGTTAAGCCAAGAGGGGAAAAAAAAATAAAATAAAATAGAGCCTAGCATTTGGTCATCTGTCTTCCTAGATTGGTCATTCTAGCCATAAGACACACTGATTTCCAGGGAACTGCTCAAATGTTTGAAGACAAAGTGCTGCAGTTGTCCCAAGATAGTACACAAATATAAAAATCTATTCAGCAGGTGTAATTGGTATTTTTTTCCCCTATCCATTTTTGAGGGCCAGAACTTACTCATAGCTGGTATAGTTTTTTTCTTAAAAGGCATGTTTTTCCTATGAACATGAAAAGATTCTCCCAATATTTGCACATTTTGTAATCAAATTCTATGCAAAGCTATATGAATACCCAGTTGATCACAAATGATCAAATTAGGGAAAGCTTATTTGCCTTTTGTGCATCTCTGAGAATTTTGATTGCTCAGAAGACCGGTTCTTTCTCTCAAGAATACAGTGCCCTTTGTTTCCTCACAACTGGCTATCATACAGTTTGCACAGTCAAGTAAGCCTGAAAATATTTTGATGATGAAGGAGGAGAAGAGTAATTAAAATGTTCCTCACTTTTTACACAGAGAGGCTGTGTTTGGAACAGTGACATAATCCTTAGGACAAATATGGCTTTCATTGTGCCACCCCAGCTCCCCGTTGCCTGAAGTAATGTAAATATTTGCTTCAGTCCATGAAGCTAGCCAAAGTCATTGCTGGGTCACTTTCTGGTATTCGACATGCTGATATCAGCACAGAGATTTCCAAAATGAGTCATAATGCTGTATAGGAAGCTACCAACTTGCTTTAAACTTCATATAGAACAGATGTCAAGTTCAGAACACTATCATCAGGAAAGGTAGAGTTGAGAAAATTAATGTAAGTGTAAAGATTTCAGTCTTATCATTCACTTATCATTCCACTTGTCATACTGTAGTTGAAATTACTTTGGCAGCTGAGAAAGCTGAAGGGTGAGTTTCAGTTAGTAACATGAAAACTGATTCATTGATCACCCTTCATGTGGAATTGTAAGTAAAAGAGAAAGATGCCACCAAAAAATTCATGAAAATACAATCATAATTTTTCCTCTGAAATTAATTCAAATTCAGAATTTATTCTTGGATTTGCTGAAGGGTTTATTTTCTTTTGAGAGAGAGAGAACATAAACTCTCCATTGAGTGTAGTTTGTTCATGAACTGTGACACATACATGAGGGAGTGAGTGAATATGGAAATAATAATTTGAATAAACAGAGTAGGCCACTGATCCTGATAAAGTATGCACTAGCAATGGTCCTGGAAGCCAGTTATTCCCTGTATTTTCAAGTGCTTGGCTACCAGAGCTAGTAAGGCTAATATATGTTAATATGATATATGTTAATAAGGCTGGATAATGTTATTCTGTAACACCATGACTGGAGTTGGACTTCCTGTTAAAAAGCTGGTATTTCTGTTCCATCAAATAAGTACATATTAAATAATTTAGAATATATTTTAATTTTCTCAGTGGGACACCAGCTTGAAGCAGATATACCAAGGAAGTCATTCCTGTAACAAAGTCTCCTTACATTTCTGTGAAATGTGGATTCTTTGATTTTTGTAGCTGTCTTTTCCATAATACAATAAATTATAAAGCTTTCATCCACTTCCCTTTGTCATTTGGGCTAACAAAATTCTAGCAAAACTCTTAAGCTCTTGTTATTTCATAAAGATGTAAGACTCATTTGGAAAGACAGAGAAATTTATTGTTTATTTTCTTGAGTTCAGAAACTATATAGGATTTACAAGGCAATATTCATGTCCTCAGATCCTTTACCATGGCAAATAGAAAAGTACAAGATTAGTTTACTCAACATTTCTATGGGGATGTTAATCTTGATTTTATGACAGCAATATTTAAACCCTGAATTACCAGTTTTGCTGTGTCATCAGGCTGATGAGCCAATGACAATGTAAACATATTGCCATGGTTTAAGGTTAGGTGGCATGTGATCTAGAATGGGAAATATTTTCAGTGAGGCATCCTAGAAATGGTTAATTTGTGCAACCAATCCCAAGTTGACGCTTATGCATTTATACAGATGAATATTAATCAGAAAGGACCTGGGGTGGTATCTGCAATCTACAGTACACAGAAAACAGTACCATAACAGTCTGTCTTACACAATGTGCAATTCATTCAATTTATTAATGCTCCATTTCCCCTTCAGGGAAATCATTTCAGCAGTGTGTGATAATAAAGGGCTTCAGTCAGACGTTTTTGGGGAACTTGACCTGTTGTTGGACAGAGGCTATGTTCTCAGATATATATACTCATGGCTTGCTTCGATGGGTTTTCTCACAACTATGCCTGGAAAAGGAACACACATTTCCATCAGTGCCAGATTATTTGATGCAAAACTTCAGAAGCTGTTGGCATGTGTGTGATATTGAAAAGAACTGTTCAGCAAGAAAGATTAGGAGATGGAGAGGGGAAAAAGGATTATAAAACAGCCAATGACAAAAGATGCTGGTGTCATGTAGGTTCCAGATGGTGGTTAAGCAAAAAGCAGGATTGGTAATGAAAGACAGGAACCAGGAAAATAACCTGACCTCATTTGTCCAGTCTAGTTCCTTTCCACCATTGAAGATTTCACAGCTGTGTGCCCTTTTAGGGCAATCACAAGCCATCATTCCTTTTCACTGTCTGTTTCTACACATAGAGGGTATAATTTCATGAATCTCTTAAAATGCTCAGCTTGCTTGCATTTTCTGACTCTTGTCTCAAACTACTTTCTCCTTTTTCTCCTTGGGAAGAGCCTGGAAGAAACCTTAAACTGAATTATAGAATCATAGAAATGTCTGAGTTGGAAGGGACCTCTAGAGGTCATCTAGTCCAAGGCCCCTGCTGAGAGCAGGGACATCCTCAGCTAGAGCAGATTGCTCAGAGCTGCGTCAAGCCTCACACTGAATGTCTCCACAGATGGGGTCTCAACTCCCCCCTGGTACACTTGTTCCAGTGCTCCACCACCTTCATGGTAAAGAACTTCTTCCTTAGATCCAATCTAAATCCACTCTTTTCTAATTTAAAACCATTGCTCCTCATCCTTTCACTCCAGGCCTTTGTAAACAGGCCCTCTCCAGTCTCCCTTCAGGTACTGGAAGGTGGCTATTAGGTCTCCCTGGAGCCTTCTCCAGACTGAACAATCCCGTCTCCCTCAGCCTGTCCTCGTAGGAGAGGTGTTCCAGCCTCTTGATCATCTTCTTGGCCCTTCTCTAGACCCCCTCCATCAGGTCCATGTCCTTCCTGTGCTGAGGACTTCAGAGCTGGACTCAGTATTCCAGGGTAACCTTTTAACTCTGGGAAGGAATCCTGGGAAAGTGAACTGGCCACTGCTCAATCCACCTTCCCTCCTCAGAACAGCAATTCAGGCTTTGACAACTGCTGACTTGTGTTAACAAGTACAGTAAACAGAGATTTATTAGACAAAGAAATGTAGTGGTGAGGGGAGAGAGTTTATAGTTTTGGTAATCCCTTAATTCGGCAACAGTCTGTGTCCTATGTTCTATTTATGTTTCAACAACTTATGTACAAAATAGAATGCTATTGTGTCAAAAAAACATAATAGCAGGTAAGAAAGACTAAGCTTTGCCATTACTAAAATAAATAAATAAACAAGAAGAACTATTTATGGTTTTGATATGGAGAGGTACAAAGGTTTGTCACTTTTCCCTACTTATGAAGGAACTTCAAAGTATTGTTTAGAATAAAGTCCAGAGTACCTGAAGTCACATAACTTTATCAAGGATTACATTTTCTTTTTGACAAAATACTGTTCTCTGCTGTAGGTATCTCATTTTCTAACATGGTTTATGACTTTTATCCTCTAAGGAAAAAAGTAATGTACTGTATCAATTGTCATGTTTTCTAAATATTTTATGTCCTTTTTGTTTTTTTTTTTAGAATATATATTCTTAGATTAATAGTTCATATTAATTTTTTTACAGCTAGCCTCATTTTGGAAATTAGGCAGGTTTTTGTTCTGTGTAGAGGCTCATGTCCTTTTGGTGTTTAAAATTATTTCAGATGAATGACTATTTCCTAGATCATCTTGTTTTTTTAACGCTGAGGTATGGACATTAGTTGTTTGTCATTGAAGTTAAATAAGAATAATGATACCATCTTCCCCTTGTGCTTCAGTTTCTTTGCAGCTGAAAATGCTGATCATTGACAGTGGTAGGGGACTTCTTTACAAACTTCTGGAACAAATCTGTTGGGATATTTTGGCTTTTTTTAAGAATAAGCCACATTAATAACATTTTGCGAATCTTGCAGCACTTGTTCTTTCATTTCATTTCAGAAGTGCTTCCCAGGAGGAGCATTTGCTACAGAAATAAACTCACTCATTAAGATGCAAATATGAGAAAATCAAATTCAGTAAACAGCTGGCTCTCAACACAAAAGGAAAAATGGAAAGAGGTTACTCTACACCCCAGAATAATCTTCTTAAAGAACAAGGTAATGTACTATTTTAACTATTTTACCTACTTGCCCCTAGCTATACTGGCAGAATTGGTTGGAGAAACACCTTTTCATGGGAAAGTTCTGTCAGACTTTCCAAGCAAACATTACAAAGCTAATTTGTATCCAGTCCCTTGCAAAACAGTTTCCTAATAGCTTTTCTGCAAGTGTAGGCATCCATTTCAGAAAAATACTTAAGTATGTGGTTAACTTCAAGTAAGTGAGGGATCTGGTTGACTTCAGTTGAAAGTCATGTCCTTAAATGCCTGGCTGAATCAGGATCTAAGTCTCCCTGGTTATCCTTTCAGCCTGCACAGAGCTGACTTTGTGCAGACACTGAATCTTTCCAAATGAAACTTTGCCAGACAGTCTTCACTTAGTATCCGCGGTTTATTGTTTTCACTGTCTCTGAAATGACTCTGTAGTCATCACATTACTGGAAGATAGTTCAACTTTCAGTTGTTTCCTTCTTAATCTTTAGAGAGATCATGTAGCAATATTCTATAATAACACTGTTACTGAAACTGTGACCATAGCAGGTCTCAGTCAAAAAGTAGGAGGTGTATTAGTCAGAATATGAGTTAATTTTCTTTTTTTTAAGAGCTATAACATGTTTTAAGGCAAATTTTTCAGTCAGTCTTTCTTAAGCAATGAAAAATATGCATCAGGCCAGGAGCAGGAGAAAATGTTAATCCTTTATCCGTGGTTAAATTGGCACTACTTTATGTCATGGCACCTCTTTAAAATGTTTAAGATTTCTAATTTCTTTGTAAGCTTGCCAGATATCTTCAGAATAGCTCATGAAAAAATGAACTATCAATGACTTTCTTTTCCATTTTTATCTAAAGGATAAGGGAAGTTGTTTCATGACTAAATATGGCCCTTCTCATTTCTTTCACTAAAGAGCAGTCCTGCACATTCCTAGTATGTTCTCCAGTGAATTGTGTGTTAACATACTGTTGTGTTGCACCTAAAGACATTACATGTGCTATTAACATCCAGAAAAATGAGGACAGGAGAAGAAAGGATAAATCTATTTGTATTTCTTTAGCATCTCTGTATGGATGTTGTTGCTAGGTCTCTATTATATGTTTATATCTTCATTCTGTTAATTGTCAGCTGTTAGACACTTAAGTTGGATTGTAGACAAAGGACTTTTTTTTTTTTTTTGCAAGTTAATGCTTCTTTTACTGCTGGCTTTCCATCATTGTCTAACTGTAACCAAAAAAACTCTTCTATTTTATTGTATCCTAAGGACCCATGGGAAAAAGACCTAAAGAGTTTATGAAGTTATGGAAGCACCACAGAAACGGGGAGAGAAATGCAGAAAGTATCCTTTGAGTTAGGAATATACAAGAGCAGCAGTAACACTGTGGAGGACTATATGTGTCTTTTGATCAAGACTTCAGACATGTTATTGGACTTTTCATACAGTGTCTCTGGAGCTGAGTATGGAATTAACAAAAGCAGATTGTTTTTCTCTCTTAAAATGAGGAAAAAAAAAAGTTAAATGTGTCCTAACTATCTTCATGCTTTCTCACAGAGCCCACAAACAGGAAATAGGTAGAATTGGTAGTTCTAGGGATGAGGAAGAACATATGTATAGAAATAGCTGTCTGCCTGGATGAACAAGATGCTCCTGGACATGCTGTCACGCAAAAAGAACTACAAGGAGTGTACAGCTACAAGGAGTCTACAAGGACAGCTAGAATGGGGGGTATACAAGGAAGCTGCCCAAGCAGCAAGAGACCTGGTTAGAAAAGCTAAAACTCAGAATTAAATCTAGTCAGGGAGATCAAGGGAAACACCAAAAATTTCTATAGGTACATTAATGGTAAGAATAAGACTAGGGAAGGTGTGGGCCCCCTCAGAAAGGAAACGGGCTAACTGGTGGCAAGTGATACTGAGAAGGCTGAGGTTCTCAACAACTTCTTTTCCTCAGTCTTCACTGGCAAGGGGTCCAGCCACACTCCCAGTCACAGAAGATAATGGCAGGGGTTGGATGAAAGAACTGCCCGTTACAGGTGAAGATCAGGTTCATGACCATCTGATGAACCTGAAAGTGCGCAAATCCATGGGACCTGACAGGATACACCCACAGGTGCTGAGGCAACTGGCGAATGAGATTGCTAAACCACTATCTATTACATTCCAAAAGTCATTGCAGTTCAGTGAAGTCCCCACTGACTGGAAAAGGGGAAATATAACCCCCATCTTCAAAAAGGGAGAGGTGGATGAACCTGGGAACTATAGGCCAGTCAGCCTCACTTCTGTGCCTGGTAAGATCATGGAAAGGATCCGCCTCGAGGCACTACCGAGGCAGATGAATAACAATGAAGTAATTGCTACAACCAACATGGCTTCACCAAGGCCAAATCATGCCTGACTAACCCGGTGGCATTCTATGAGAAGGTCCCAACATCAATAGATTGGAGAAGAGCAACTAATGTCATTTATCTGGACCTGCACAAAGGCTTCAACACTGTTCCACGTGACATCCTGGTCTCCAAGCTGGTGAAATATGGGTTCAAAGGATGGACAATTCAGTGGATAAAGAACTGGCCTTATGGCCATTCCCAAAGAGTGGTTGTCAATGGGTCCATGTCCAAGTGGAGGCCACTGACAAGTGGAGTCCCTCAAGCATCAGTACTGGGACCAGTCTTGTTTAACATCTTCGTCAGCAACATGGACAGTGGCATTGAGTGCACCCTCAGCAAGTTTGCCGACAACACCAAGCTGTGTGGGGCAGCTGACACACTGGAGGGAATGGATGCCATCCAGAGGGACCTAGACAGAACATGTCCAGAGAAGGGCCACAAGGATGATCAGCACGTCTCCTATAAGGAAAGACTGAGAGAGTTGGGGTTGTTCAGTCTGGAAAAGAGAAGGCTCCATGAAGTCCTTATTGTAGCCTTCCAGTATCTTAAGGGGGCCTACAAGAAAGCTGGGGAGGGACTTTTTAGGCTGTTGGGCAGTGATAGGACTAGAAGGAATGGATTAAAACTAGAGAGAGGTCGATTCAGGTTAGACATTAGGAAGAATTTCTTCACCATGAGGGTGGGAGACACTGGAACAGGTTTCCCAGAGAGGTGGTGGAAGCCCCACCCTTGGAGGTTTTTAAGGCCATGCTGGATGGGGCTCTGAGCAACCTGATCTAGTGGGAGGTATCCCTACCCATGTCAGGGGAATTGGAACTATAATATCTATATGAGAATAAGAACATAGTATTAACTACATCCTTCAAAAATGCTTGAAGGCTAACACTCTTTCTTTCAACAACTACTCACTCAGATTTATTTACCAAAATAATCCCAGGGACTTTGACAGAATGACTTGTGTGTTACAATAAACAGCAGACAGTATAACAAAGCTTAATCCCCAAAGCTTAGTGTGACTAGTCTAATTTATTCTTTTCTATCTGTTTTACTATCTTCTCTTCACATGTGTGTGTTGTGACCTCTAAATTCATACACTTGGTAGGGGAAATTAAACCTTAATCTGACAACACAATCATTTTGTTAGTGTAAATCCAGAAGATGATTCTAGACTTGGAGCTGCCAGTGTTCTTACGAAAGAGGAAGGAGACCAATTTAAAGATCAAATCCGTTACTATTATGCATTGGTTGTTTTATTTTAAATTGAAAACTATCTTGCATGGAAAAATCCAACTGTTTAATACTAATTTATTCCAACTATTTAATACTAATTTCTTTAATATCATTCATATTGTGATTAAAAAGGTGATTCAAGCTTACCAGAATCTGCATCTAATTTGTTTTCAGTGGAAATACAACATTGATTAGGGAATGCTTGTTTGATTCACTGTGAAGCTCAAGAACATTCAGACAAATGGTCAGCTGGTTCACATTTAATGGATTCTACCAAATAGAACACAAGAACTTAACCTGTATAATAGGCTGTGTAATTGAATAAGTATTGACCAGGGTGGAAGAAATCAATATCAGTTGAAAAAAGAATGATCACAGTATATTGTACCCCCAAGGTATAAGCATATAAGCACATGGAAGTATTTTAGCCTTTGAAGCTTTGCTCTTTAGGCACTAGAGACCAACAATAGAAAAAAAAAAAAAACAACCTTGGAATTCTTATCTGGTCTGATCTGATTACTGCTTTCACTGAGAAGGAGAAGCAGTACACAATCAACTTGTCAAAATATGTTAATGTATTTGAGGCAAAAAATGTGGGTGGCATAAATTCTTTCAGAATTGTCTAAAAGTTTACAAGGGTCTGATCTAGTCTGAAAAAAGCAAGAACATCTGTGATTGAATTAGGACAAATTCATCAATTTTTACTCAATTTATTTTGGAAAGCTATGTAGTAAAATGGCTCCAGGATTTTCCATGCTGATTACAAGGAAAAGTATTCCAGATTACTGTGGAAGAACACAGAAATCTTTCAGACTATCATTTCACAGAAGTGTAGGGCTAAAACATAAAAAGTATCATTGTAGATAGACAAAACACAATTTGCTGGG
>JANHFX010004144.1:19589-32559 GCA_027560015.1 Chloroceryle amazona
TATATATTTGTACATATTCTATTTTATTATTATTAATCATCATTAAAGCTGTTCTAGTTTCCTTTTCTAATCACTAATTCTCTCTCCCTTATTCCTTTTATCTTCCCTTTGTGGAGGAAGGGGGGTTAACAGAGAGTGTTAGGTCTTAGGGGCTGCCCTGACCCTAAACCACAGCACACGACCAGACTAATGGTGCCAAATTGGACATCACTTGGAGTCTAAACCTAGCCATCCCCAGCCCCTCTGATATCTGAGGACTATCTGGAATGCAAGGGGGGTTATTTTCTGCCAAAATTACTATACCCTTTTCATGCAACAGAAAAATTTGCATCACAGACAGGATTGCTATGGATAAACTGCTGCAAAAATATGATTGTGTCCCTTCCCCATCTGGGAAGGGAGTGGGCCCCAAAATTTTGGAAGAAGGAAGAGAAAGTGGTAGAGGGTATTGAGCAATGTCAGGCTATACAGAAAAAAAAATAGAGGGAATGATAAAAGTGTTATGTGTGCTGTTTTAGGCACCTGTTTGTCTTGTGCACAACAAGAAGCTAAAAATGCCCCTGCTCGCAGTCAGATTTCTGCCATAGAATATGCAACCCTAAAATCTGAGAATGAGGTGCTGAAGTCATCTCTAGCCTCTGAAAGGGAGACAGGAGAGAAACTAGGAACACGAGCTGATAAACTCATGACAGAAAATAACAAGCTTATAAATGCAAATGATGAACTTTCACGGGATAAGAGTTATCTTAAATATCTCCACCAACAAATATTAGAGAAAGTAAATGGCCTGTTAGAGAAAATTCCACCTTCTGCTCCAGTGCAGCAGATTCACAGATTAATGTGCCACACAAACTTTAAAACTCAAGCTGGGGACAATTGGTTTGACAGTGATGAAGAGGTCGAGGAAAGCCCTGCTTCAGAATCCAAATTAGTCCTTTTACGACCTCTGGTTAAAACTGAAACCACTGTCAACAGTCCATAGCACCGTACGTACCATTCTGTAGCCCCCTGCCAAGCTAATAGAAATACAGGAGAAATGTGCCAGGCAACCCAGAGAGTCAGTGGTTGAATATGTGTGGCGGGTTTCCCTTGAGGGGGGGACACCGAATTATGTTAAGTGAGGAAGAAGCGGGAGGCTATCGGGACCCTGAAATGTTTCTAACCACTGAACCAGGCAATCATAACTATTAACTGTAGGGGTTCTCAGTTGGGCTGGTGGCACAGACCCGCAGGACAGGGGAGATACCTCTGAGTTCCCTCATCTTGCAGTGTCTGTGCAAAAAGCAGCCTGTGTTCAAGTGATGTGTGAGAGGAAGCTCTTAAGGAAGTGCCCTATCTTAAGTCCTATTGACCCAGCAGGATTCTCTTCCCTTGTCTACAGTCTCCTGGACTGCCTTTTGAGATGTATAGCTCATGTCCAGGACCATACACTCAACTACCTGCACTATGAACGCTGCTGCAGCTCAAATGCTGCCTCCGTGGCAGCTGACCCATGTAACTCTTGAAACTGTAAATTTATTAGAGGGGCCTCTACCTTTGCCCCAGTCCAGAATTACTACTGCTAGTCAGTACCCCCTGCCAGAAGCCATTTATTTGGGCATTGATGAGGTGGTAACAGACTTGGGAAAAAAGAGATGTTATCACTCACGTGTGTTGTCCTTATAATTCTCCTGTCTGGTTGCTGAAAAAGCCAGAGACAGCGGCAGCTTTCAATGGATTTTAGGCAACTAAAAGGTACCAGACTGGAACAATGATACTAGATGAATAGTACCTGCCTTTTAACTTAATATCTGCCATTTGTACAGCAGCTGAGCACCTTTTTTTTTTTTTTTTCTTTTTAATTTACAGGTATTCTGAATGCCAGCAAATTGTATCTGGAATTATGGACTCCCTTATAGAGGTGCTCAACAAATTAAATTTAACAGTCCTTATGGACGCATTAAATTGAGATTGATTTTATTTATTAAATATTTTTATGTTTCATCTTTATGTTTTAAAACTGTTATATATTGATTGGAAACCTAAGTTAAAAAAAGAGAAAAGATGCACCAGCAAGTTAAATTTATGACATTAAGACTCACCTTGACCATGCAACTCCCTTTTATTTGTCATCAAAAGTTAGCCTTTGGTGACAACCCCTGAGATTACGCTTTGTCAGGTTATAGTGCCAGCCTTGTCATACCACAGAACAGAAAGGATCTGAATCTCTCATCCTTGGTGATGCAAGAAAATAGAACATATTTCCAAGATGAGTCAGGTTGGAATGTCTCTCCTGGGATGGCTGAACTCCAAGCCACTCCAGGAAAGAAAGTATAAATTAGCTGTCGAATGACGAATGGATCTACTTATCATAGGCCCACTGAAATTAAAACAGTCCATGTTGATTCTACCAGACCAGAACACTATAATTTTGAGTGTTACCAAATAACAGAACCAAATTCAAATTGCTGGTATAATTTTACCTTTATCAAACACACAGTTGTATATTGTCTTTGGGGTCAAAGAGGCACAGAATTACTGTTTGAATTTATGATTGATACAGCACCATCCGTATGTGCTGTAAAAGACACAGAACGTCTTTCCCCACCAGTTGTTGAAGAAATACCTACCCATCCTCCTATTAGCTTAACTCCTTATGTCTTTGACATCAGTCCTTATATAATTAAAAATACAAGTCAACAAGTGTTGTTTAATACATCATACTCTCTCAAACGAGTGGAATTGTTAATACAGACCAGTATCTCTGTGATCAAGCTGGCGTGCTCACCATTCCTGAGCACATCTTTTGCAGGTTGGTCAGCATGGCTGCGCAGATGGACTCTCATCCCTTTAAGACAACCAAAAAGGGATGTGACAGTTATCTTATGTATGAGTTCTGAACAGCATAGATGTTGAGGTGTTCACAAATAAACTGGTCACAACAGCTGGTGATTTAAACAGGTTGAAACAACCTCTGCAATCCTCTCTCCTAGATCTGGGAACTAACCAATGACTTTTATTAAACATATTACCTCAGTGGGAAGAAACTATTGAAAAGCACCACCACCAGCTAATTCTAGACACCCTTGATGCAACTCACAACAACGTCTCTCTGGCTCTTGGTTGCATCCAAGCCCGGTTATGGATGAAGTCAGGAGCAGCCACAATCATAAGGGAAGGTGAGGAATGTACCTTACCTACTGAAATTCAGAAAGTGGTATGGGATAACACAATCGATTTTGAGAAGAAATTTGAATCCTAGTGGCATTTGTTTAGTTTCACCTATGATCCCACTGACACTAAAGCCACTGCTTTTGTCCTAACAATAAGCAATGCTTCGGCCTACACCATACACCCAATCATTGTGTTGGGACGGAATCACCAAGGGAACCTTCTCTACCCGACAGAGCATAGAGTATGGGCCCAGCAAAACGGAAACAAATGGCAAGTGATTGATGTTGACGCCTGCATTACATGAGAACAACAAAGATTAATTTGCGAAAGCAATACCATTAAGGCACAAGACGTCTGTCTTGACACCGAACAAAATGTTTGCCATTTTGAGATATATCCTGATGAGACCCCAGAGACCATGTTTGTATATGTAGGGAAAGGATGTGTTTGCATGAGAACTTTTTGTGACTTTGTACTTGTAGACGACATTGCTGGAAATATAAATAGTCACTCAAACATTTGTGGACCAGGCTGAGATTTGAGGTACTATCTGAAACTTTCCCAGTCCAGATAGGAGAAATTAAATTCTGAGCAACTGAATAACACTTGTGATTTTGCACTAAACCCATCATTTTTGTTTGAATTATAGTCTATCTTTTGAAAAGACAGCTTGCACTGATTTCATAGGTTCAGGTGGCACAGAAACTACTCCATTAGTACAGTGTTTTATTTTTAGTTTACATTTACACCCGCCAGCTTCCTTCTCTTGATCTCTTTATGCATTATCTTTTTTTTTTTTTTTTTTTTTCCTGCTAAAATCCATAAATCACTCCCATGTAGATACTTTGAAAATGAGATTGTCACAGGCTAACCTCCTTTTGGATTATTTGATGGATTAATACCTTAAATCTTCCACAGTCAAAAAGTCTTAAATCTTACCCTATATAGTCCATTTTCCAGACTTCAGATCATCTCAGTAGACATTTTCCAGTTTTATATACTACTTTTAAATATGTCTGC
The DNA here is from genome assembly GCA_027560015.1 of Chloroceryle amazona. Classification (NCBI taxonomy): domain Eukaryota; kingdom Metazoa; phylum Chordata; class Aves; order Coraciiformes; family Cerylidae; genus Chloroceryle; species Chloroceryle amazona. The sequence continues at coordinate 23,763 of JANHFX010004144.1, forward strand.
AAAACACAGTAATAGCCTCACTAATGGTATAAAGGGCAAGATCATTTTCCTCCTCCTAATATTCTCTGACTGCTCTGTTCTCAGACCATATCTGAGATACATTTCACAAGCTCCTTTTTAAATCAAAGGGCAACTTTTTTTTTTTTTTTTTTTTTTTAGAAAAATGTGGACCTTTTAAGAAAGCATGCCAACCTTGGATGAAAATTTCTTATTTATCTTTTCAGCTGAGCTTGTCCATTCAATATCGACTGTACGGTTACATTTTTAAAATCAGAGTATGTGAACTGAGTCAAAAACATTCTTAGTCTGACTCACTGTATAGTGGAGATAGCATCGTACCCTGTGGCACTGTTTTAAGGATTAAAAAATTATGTCTTAAGTCTATAAAGGACCACAGTGTTAGTCTATAGCACTTTCCTCTCAAGCAGGCTATAATTATTTCTGCAACTCCAGGCTCACATGAGCCACAGAAAGGGAGATGTGATAGGGTTTATATCAGAGCTTTACTGAACACATAGGGCCACTGCCTCGAGGTGGAAGTGAAAACTGTCTAACCAGGCCAACACTGCTGCTCAAAGAAATGGGAAAAACAATACACTGCATGACAGTGAGAATATCTGGTGCAACTGTTCCCCCAAACATCTTTTATCTCCGCATGCTATGAGAAACACAGGAGTTGAAAGCACAAAGCACTGGGCCTGAAATTTTACACACTGTGCACCATGGAAAACAGTCTGTATTTCCCTTTCCTTTGAAAATGGAAAGCATGACAAACCAAAAACCTCTCTTGCCTCATGGGTGGGAAGCGATCACCACGAAGTTATGACAGAGATGGATACGCAAGCACTGAAGATTCAGGACCTTCTTTTAGAAACTATCATCAGAAACTATGATGAAGGGACTGGAACACATGCCTTATGAGAAAAGGCTGAAACACCTGGGGCTCGTTAGTCTGGAGCAGAGAAGACTGAGAAGGGATTTGATAAATGTTTATAAATACCTGAGGCCTGAGTGTCAAGAGGAAAGGGACAGCCTCTTCTCACTTGTGCCCTGTGTTAGGACAGGGGGAATGGATGTAAGCTGGAGCACAGGAGGTTCCACCTTAACATGAGGAGGAACTTCTTTACTGTAAGGGTCACAGAGCACTGGAACAGGCTCCCCAGAGAGGTTGTGGAATCTCCTTCTCTGGAGATTTTCAAAACCTGCTTGGATGTGTTCCTTTGTGACTTGTGCTAGATTATATGATTCTGCTCTGACAGGGGGGTTGGACTCAAAGATTTCCAAGTTCTCTTCTAACCCCTGACATCCTGTGATCCTGTGATCAGGACTGTAAATTACTCAGATGTAATCCCTTAGGAAAAAAATCTTTACTCTGGGATATTTGAACAAGCATCTAACACATTTTGACAAAAGAATCATTATGTTTAGCTTCTATAGTAAACACTCTAAAATCTATGAGATGCAGTACAGCATGCAAGCCATTGCTCAAGAGCAGTGAAGAACTCAGGAAAATCATATTTGAGTGATATAGCTGCGTTTAGAGAAAAAATAAGCACGAATCTTTCACTGCAGAATTCCCAAACAAATCTCTACATCTTGCAAGATTTTCTGTATGATGATTGAAGTTCCACTACTCTGCCTCGTTTTAGAATTAAATGCACCCAACAAATATGTTTTAATGTTATTTATTACTAGGTTTTGTTAAGCATTTTCTCTTGAAGAATCCTGTTGGAAGACACTCAGTTTTTGAACCTTAAATGTTTTGGTTCTGTGACTTCTCACTGAGCTATCATCAGGGCTTCATTTACCTGTCTTCTGGAGTAGACTACAGAATCTCCTTGCTCCCAGCTATTTGCCTCAGTTGCAGCCCAAACCAGTGGGGTCCTGAAAATGATTCAAAGGACCTGATGTGGTGTTTCTACATCTCCACAAAGTTTTGCGGGATTGGTGTATTTTATAAAACTCTGCTTCTAGGCCATCTTGAGAATGGAATTCCTAAACTATCTCTTGAAAAAAGACAACATGATAGGATAAAATAATATACAGCAATTTGCTACCTCATAAGGGAGAACTCAGACTTTTCCACTAAACAGGAAGGTGTGGAATGCTTTCAAGAATGTATGTATGTAGTAGGTATGTACTAATTACACTGTAACACCTAACTGCCTATAAGTAGTGTCTTTCAAGGAGAAAAGTCTTCACTTTCCTGAAGTCATAGAATCATAGAATGTTAGGGTTTGGAAGGGGTCTAGAAAGATCATCTAGTCCAACGCGCCTGCCAGAGCAGGATCACCTGGATCAGGTCACACAGGAACGTGTCCAGGTGAGTTTTGAATGTCACCAGACAAGGAGACTCCACAACCCCTGGGCAGCCTGTTCCAGTGCTCTGTCACCATCACTGTGAAAAAGTTTTTCCTTATGTTTAAACTAAACCTCTTGTGTTCCAACTTACTTCCATTGCCTCTTGTCCTAACACTGGATGAGATTGAGAAGAGTTTGGGTCCATCCTCCTTACATTCACTATTGACATATTTATAGACATTAATGAGATCTCCCCTCAGTTTCCTCTTCTCCAGGCTAAAGTGACCCAGCTCCCTCGGCCTCTTCTCCTAAGGGAGATTCTCCACTCCCTTAATAATCATGCTGATCCTGCGCTGGACTGTCTCCAGTATCTTCTGTCCTTATTGAACTGGGGTGCCCAGAACTGGACACAGTATTCCAGGTGAGGCCTCACCAGAGGGGGAGGAAAACCACCCTCGACCTGCTGGCCACACCCTTCTTAATGCATCGCAGGATGCCATTGGCCTTCTTGGCTGCGAGGGCACATTGTTGGCTCACAGTCATCCTCTTGTCCACCAGGACCCTTAGGTCGTTTTCCTCAGAGCTGCTTTCCAACAGATCAGCCCCCAGCCTATACGGATACATGGGGTTGTTCTTCCCAGATGCAGCACTTTATATTTGCTTTTGTTAAATTGCATTAAATTTCTCCCTGCCCAACTCTCCAGCCTGTCCAGGTCACGCAGGATGGCAGCACAGTCTTCTGGAGAGTTGGCCACTCCTCCCAGTTTTGTATCATCAGCAAACTTGCTGAGGGTACACTCTATGCCTTTGTCCAGGTCATTGATGAACATATTGAACAGCACTGGAACCAGCATTTACCCTTGGGGGACACCACTAGTCAAAGGCCTCCAGCTAGACTCTGCTCCACTGACAACTCTCTGGGCTCTGTCCTTCAGCCAGTTCCCAATCCACCTCACTGCACAATCACCCAATCTGCACTTCTTAAGCTTGGCTGTGAGGATATCATGGGAGACAGTACTGAAAGCCTTGCTGAAGTCGAGATATACCACATCCACTGCCCTCCCCTCACCTATCCAACTACTTACGCCATCATAAAAGGCTATCATATTCATCAAGCATGACTTGCCTTTGTTGAATCCATGTTGACTACTCATGATAAGCTTCCTTTCCTCCATGGGCTTTGAGATGGTGTCAAGAGCAAGCTGTTCCATCACCTTTCTGGGATGGAGGTGGGGCTGACTGGCCCATAGTTACCCTGGTCCTCCTGTTGCCCTTTTTGAAGATTGGAATGACATTGGCCTTCCTCCTACAAGTCCTTCATGACATGTAGAATTTTTGGCAATACCTTGTCATCTCTGATCAAATTCTATGGAAGCAGTTAAGGAAAGGTTTTGGAATGATAGTATGTATTGTTTCAAAGGCTTAATAATTTGGTTTTTTTAATTTATTTTATTTTTTTTCCCTTAAAAGAACGAACAAAACTCTTTATCCAATGAATCTCCACTTGTAAAATTTAAGTTTAAAACAGCACCCTTTCTTTTTATTTCCTAATGAAAAACATTTGGTATGATCTTTGCTGATTAAGTAGGCCACTACAACATTTAGGGGTACATATCTCCATCCTAGTTGCAACAAAGTGTTGAAAAAAATCTATTTCCTCTTTAGATCATAGATAACCCATCTCATCAGTGGCCCTCCATTAACAAGAGTAAAACAGACACCTTCACACACTCCAAGAAAAGCTGTATCAGCCATCTCTCATTCCTTAAGAAATAACAAGTCTTTACATGGTTATTATTAATTTACAAAGTTTTTTCAAGTATTGTTATTAAACTCCTTTTGATACTGTCACAGTTTAGGATCAGGGAAGCCCCTTAGAACAATAACAGATGCTCTCTGTTAAGAGCCCCCCCTCCCCAAAGGGGAAGAGAAAGGGAATAAGGGAGAGACATTTAGCAATTAGAAAAGGAAACCAGAAGAGCTTTAATGACAATAAGAATAAGCGTAATAAAAATAGAACATGTACAAATGCATACAAAACCAATATTGAACCCAACCCCCCTGATGGTAATCACATCACCAGCGCCACTGATGCTGTGGAGCCGGCACCAGGGGAGTCCCAGACTTGGGCCCACAGCAGATGGGAGCTGTGTTCAGGAGCAGGATTCTGGTACCTGAATCAGGAACACACTGATTGGGATCAAAGGCAGAACGGGCAGAGTCCTCCTTGGATGCTCCAAGGAAGGAACAGAAAAAGGACCACTGCCAGCAGTAGACACTGTCTGTGAAAACAGTCTGCTAACTTCAGACAGTGCTTTTAGTTAGAAAAATTGAACTGAAAAGTAAAATCATCATACTGAACTAGTTCTGTTCTCACCCAAACCAGGGTGCCTGACTTGTTTTATAGTCATCTTTGTTGAGAAATGCCAAGTTTGCCACAGTAAAGTTATTTATAAATCCAGCTCTAGTTCATCTAACAGTTTAGGTTTAACTGAAATCAGAATTATTTTGGAGATCTCAATAAATTAATTTTGATTTTTATTGAAAATACTGTTTCAAGTTTTCAAGCCAGTCTTAGGAAGAAGAGTAGAACCCCATCTTCCAAATGAATTACAACGCAGTTCTTTCAACAGACTTTTGTTCTTGAAACCCATTATTCATCTTACCATTCAGATCGAAAATCTTGATTCAGATCCATTCTACCAGTAATTTCAACTCCTTTGTCTCTAGATAACTTCCCTGATGAATTACATCATTTATAGGTTAAACCATTTCTCTGGGAATTGACACATCTGATTTTCAGTCCTTCTCTTAATAAATATATATTTTGTACAAAATTTGGAACCACAACATCAGAAGAAACTGAATGACTTATATGATCCTCCTCACATGCTTCTAAGGACATTCTTCTGTGAAACAGATAACCCTTATCCTAACATCTTCTCTAAATAAAGCTGAAAGTGAAGTAAAAATTATACAATATATCAAGCTATATATATTTATATGTATATATAAAACATTTAATTTGACGTAAAAGGTTTTTTTTTTCACTTTGACCTCTATACCTACACGTCTATTTTTGAGACAGGTTTGAAGCAAGATGAAATTCATCCGAAGACAACAGAGAATAATTTTTTCAAGCATATGGACATTATGAAAGTAGGTGTAGATCCAGATCTTCAATGCATCCTATTTATCATCTTCCTTAATGATAGCACTGAAGAAGTATTTGAGGAATGTAGTCATATCCCGTCTTAGTAACTATTTAGCGAAACTAATGTATTTATTTCATTTGAGCTTTCCTCATAGATTAATCCCTACAAGCACATGTTTATTTCTGTTGCTTTCTCTGAAGTCCCTCCAGTTTGATAAATTTTTTGGCACAAAATGCTTGCAACCATAAGCAGTGATGTGGTCTTAATCTGTGATGTGGTCTTCTTTATGCTACGCAGACTAGAGCTATCTTCTCACTAGTCCAGAATATTGTGCCTCTACATGTACAGCCTAAATTTACACTGGCATTTTTTGTTTCTGTGTTCCTTTGTAATCTCCCTTGTAATTTTCTATTTTATGTCACCCTGAGGGATTTTGGCTGAATCCCTTTGCAACTAAATATCTGTGTTTCGGGTTATTTTTCCTCTAGATGCAATAGCCTGTGTCTTTTCCAGACTGGACTTAATTTTCTTATTTCTTCCTCAAGATTCTTCAAGATTGCTCCTTACTCTTCTACTACTATTTTACCACACCAAATCCTATAATATATAAATCCTATTTACATTCTATTTCTCATTGGCTTTAGTTCATCAATGAGCAAATTAAGTGAGGAAAAATTTAAGGTTGATCGTTTTGTGTCCATCACCCTCTCTCTGTTACTATTTTGGCACTTAAAGTGTTTTGGGTTTTTTTTGTTTTGTTTAGGGTTTTTTTGTTGGTGGTTGTTTGGGTTTGGTTGTTTGTTATTCATTGTTTGTTATTTTTTGTTTGTTTGTTTTGTTGTTTGTTTGTTTGTTTGTTTAACACTGTTACTCTAACCCATAGCAAAGTTTGAACACGTGCTATCAGATATCTTTTTATACGCAACTTTTTTTCCTGTGGTAGATGGTAAAAAGAGGATTTAGATTAGTAAGAAAACATGACTTTGGAGCATAGAGATATAACTGTGTAAATGCTCTCTACATTGATAATTTATATGTATTATTTTTGTTCATGAGAACCTCAGAATTTCAAATATAAAAACTTACTATCTCTTCCAATTCACTGTCCTAATACAAATACAAGACTAATGTACAAAAGACTAAAGCTTTGACTAACAGGAAATCTAGGTTTACCATGTTTGGAACCACTACATCATATTAATGAACTGAGAATCCTTTTCCTAAGTAAAGCTTACAGAGATTTAAATCATGGATAGCATGATTTCATTAAAATAAAATAATAAAAAGGGTGAAAAAGATGTCCCAGAAACCACAAGAACAAAGAAGCTTCAATTCTTGTTATAGACATTTATTTCCAAATTGAGGTAAAAACTATGTATTCACATGTAGAAAGGACGGTAATTTTACAAAAACATTTAGTTTACTCAAAGGAACATTAATTCCAAGGCATTCTTTGAAGTATTTCTCTGTAATCACTGTGTTGTTGAAAAAGGAGGCTGCAGCAAAGCAAAATCACCACTCTGACCTATTCTGAGCAAGCATTTGTCCTGGTCTGAGTGAGAACAGAACTAATTCTGTTCAGTGATTTTACTTTTCAGTTCAGTTTTTCTATCTAAAAGTACTGTCTGAAGTTAGCAGCCTGTTTTCACAGTGTCTACTGCTGGCAGTGAGAAGACCCCGTGGTTAGAGTTACTACCAAGGGTTGGTGTGCAGAGCAAGGCCACTGCTGGATCTTGTGTACAACGTTGGGAGTGCAGGAAAGTGAAAGGCCGCACCTGCAGGGAGGAGCGGACAGGACAGGTGATCCCAAACTGACCAACAAGGTATTCCATCCAATACACGTCATATTTGGTATAAAGCAGAGGGACCTGGAGGGTCTATAGCTTGCTTGTTTGCTTGCTTACTCTCTCGCTCTCTCTCTGGGTGCTTCTGGGCTTTTCTCCCCTCTTGGACTGCTTTGCCAGCTATGCTCAAGTCCTCTTTCGGTTCCTTCCTTGGAGCATCCAAGGAGGACTCTGTCTGTTCTGCCTTTGATCCCAATGGGCGTGTTCCTGAATCAGGTAGCAGAATCCAGCTCCTGAACACAGCTTCTGTCTGCTGCAGTGCCCAGTCTGGGACTTCCCTGGTGCCTGCTCCACAGCATCAGTGGTGACAGTTCTGTGATTACCATCAGGGGGGTTGGGTTCAATACTTGTTTTGTATATATTTGTACATATTCTATTTTTATTATTATCAATAAAGCTGTTCTAGTTTCCTTCTCTAATTGTTCAGTCTCTCCCCCTTATTCCCTTTCTCTTCCCCTTTGGGGAGGGAGGTGGGTTAACAGAGAGCATCTGTTATTGGTCTAAGGGGCTGCCCTGACCCTAAACCATGACAACAGGTTAGGGGGTGACCTGCCAGAAAGTAGCTCCACAGAGAATGACACTGTCATCCTGGTGGACAATAAGTTATCCATGGGACTGCAATGTGCCCTTGTAGCCAGGAAGGCCAATGGTATCCTGGGGTGCATTAAGAAGAGTGCGTCCTGGAGGTTGAGGGAGGTTCTCCTCCCTCTCTACTCTGCACTAGTGAAATTTCGTCTGTCCGGTTCTGGTCTCCCCTGTTCAAGAGGGATGGAGAAATACTAGAGAGAGTCCAACAGAGATCTGTGAAGACGATTAAGGGACTGGAATATCTCTGTTATGAGGAAAGGCTGAAAGACTTCTTTACTGTGAGGCTGACAGAGCACTGGAACAGACTGCCCAGAACATTTGTGGAGTCTCCTTCTCCAGAGACTTTCAAAACCCACCTGGATATGTTCCTGTGTGGCTTGCCCCAGGTGATCCTGCTCTGGCAGGGGTCTTAGCCTCATTGATCTCCAGAGGTCCCTTCCAACCTCTACCATTCTTTGTTTCTATGAAGAGAAACATGTCCATCAGGTCAAGGGGATTCTGCCCCTCTGCTCCACTCTAGTGAGACACCACCCAGACTACTACATACAGTTCTAGGGTCCTCAGCACAAGGACATGAACCTGTTGGAACTGGTCCGGAGAAAGGCCACAAAAATGATCAGAAGGCTAGAACGCTCCTCCAATGACAGAAAGCTGAGAAAGCTGGGCTTGTTCAGCCTCAAGAAGAGAAGGCTCCAGGGAAACCTTACTGCAGCCTTTCAATACTTAAAGGGGGCTTGTAAGACTGAGACAGATGTTTTAGCATGGTACTGTTTTAGCAGGTACTGTTGTGGTAAGACAATGGATAATGGTTTTAAATGGATAAATGGTTTTAAAAATCAGATGGGATCCATCTTTCTAGGCAGAAGAAGAGGACTGTAGCCCATAAGTTAGCGAGGCTGATCAGGAGGG
>JANHFX010004145.1:0-61083 GCA_027560015.1 Chloroceryle amazona
GGGGGGGGTTTGTGTGGGGGGGGGGGGAGGGGGGTGGGGGGTGGGTTTTTTTGTGGGGTGGTGGTTTGGGGGGGGGGGGGGGGTTGTTCTTTGGTTGCTTTTGGTTTTGTTTTCTAAACTGAGGCATGGGCAGGTCCTTGACTAGGGAACAAGCAGAAGGTGAGACAGCATGTGCTGGTGTAACCAGTTTTGCCTGTGGCTGGGCCATCTCCAGCATCCCATGTGGTTCCTGCATCCCACATGCTTGGCCCTATTTTTTTTAGTCCCATTTTGAAAGGGAGATGTTTTATATTCTCCTTACTCCCCCCCATAAGAGCGAGGCAGCCGTTGCAAGAGGAGCACAAGATGATAATTTGGCTTTCAAGAGCAAGACACACAACCACTGCTGCCAGAAATCGATCCGAGGCTCTACCGCCCGCTCCAGACAGGCTTTTCTTCAAGAACATGAATAATCCTCTGCAAAGTAATGGGACTATTCATCTCATGAAAGTTCCTTGCAGGCTTAAATCCCTTGCTGAACAGGGGGGGCCACATGTTCAGCTGCGTTTCCAGTAAATTAAAATTCAGCTTGTTCTTTTTCTAAAGAGAAACGCAGAGACTATCAATCGATAAATTTACCAAAAGTTTTATGGCACCTGGTTTTCTCAGTAATAGAGTAACTACTGCCCAGATACAGTTTAAGGCATAATCTGCAAATCAATAACGCTTTTGATTTATAAATAACGTTAACAAAAGGAGCAAGGACATATATGCTTGGAAGAAAATGAAAACTTTCTCCAAAGGATACTTCCAGCATAATTCTCTAAAATTAAGACCACATATTTCAAAGGCTGCATGTGGAAACCAACACAGAATGTTATCTAACAAAGCTGAAGATTAATCTTCATCATTACAAGGTTGCAACTCACCTATTCTGCAACTCTCTGTGAAAAAGTACATGACCCTCCTGGTGGTATCTCCCAAGTATTAGCTTCTCTTAACTCCAGAATCCTTTTTTCCAAAGAGAACTCACCACCAGAGACACCTCCCATGGGAATGCTGCCACCCAAGGTACTTCCTTGCTGCAAATGTTATGCTTATTATAGAGCCTTTCCTAGGCATAAAAAACACAGGTCGGAGAAGATTATAAATCCTATCACCTGACAATTTTTTCCATTACTGTGCATGTTAAAATGATGCTATCACAAATAGGTTGCAAGAGATACATTGGAAAAAACCTATTAGCTTACTATAAATTTATTTAAGTTGGGAATTCACGCCTTGCAGAATTTTACCATTAGTCCTGAGAATTAGTTTATTGCTGGACAGGAAAGGCAGAGTCCAGGGGGGTCATTTCAAAGACGTACTGCACCATGACTTGTCTAAAAAGGCCCTGATCCAGGTATTTAATGTGTTAGTGAGTCTTTGAGTAAGTGCTTGCCTCTACAGAGATACTCTGCTGAATAAGAAAAAAGCATCACCTTTTTCTAAACCTTCACATTGCTTCTCCTCCCTTCCACAGTCTCTTCTTGCAGTGTAAGCATGGATGCATTTGAGAGGTTACAACAACTTGTCTACAATTATTCAATTGCTTTGGGAATCAACACCTGATTTTTCTATATCCATGGGGGAAAGAGCTTAGATTCAAATACGGAGATGTCTGGTCCAACAGCAACAGCTTTCCCTACCCCAAGCCCACCACTGTTCCCGCCAGGAAGAGTATTTTTCCTTGCAAATCTATTCTTTGTTTACTTCTTGTCAAGATTCAAAAAATTCATTTCCTGTGAGGTCTGCATTTAACCGACTGGCTCAAGCATGTCAGAGATGGATCCTTCTTGATAACAGAGTAATGAGAGTTTTTACAACCTCTAGAGATGGCAAGAAGAGCCAGCACATTTTCCACTATCTGAATTGATCATTTGCTTTTTATCTTCTGAAGGCATCAGCGAAGGAGAGCTCACAGACTGTCAGCACTCACTACAGCTCAGCCACTGCACAGCCACACAAGCAACACGAAAGGGATGGAGGGGAAAAAGAAAGGCAGCCCAGAGTTATGCCTACATCCCTAACACATCTCTGGAAGTCCACAGGACTTTGCTATTTTCACCTGACCCACAGGGTAGTAGAAGGCTCAGATCTGGGTTTGGACCTCACTCACCCAAGTCGTAGCTGAGCTCAAACAGCATGCAGCACCATGGCATGGAGAAGAGCCTTGGAAAAAGAGAAGTGGGAGATCTGTATGCCTGGCACTAGGAACAAATTTGTCTCTCAACATGGATGAGGAGGGGTAAGCATTTATGTACCACCCCATTTTTATATCAAAGTGCATTTTCCTACTTGAAGTAAATAGCATAGTTCTGTACGTGTTGTCATGGTTTGTTTTCAGCTTTTCATGTAAGACCCAAGGAGCTTCCTGGAGGTCCCTCAGAACAGTTTCCCCCTGACCTGGGAATAAAGGGCAAAGCACCGGGGCAGTTTTGCCCTAATTGTTGAGTAGTCTGCACCCTTTCATCTACAATGCTCTGAGCCCCTTTGGTGAAATCTGCACTCTGTCAATCAGCTAACAGAGGGACCTTTGCAGGAAGGGAAAGAGCTGGGGCCAGCCAGAGGTGCAAAGATGGTCTACAACATCCCGCAGCCACAAGAGCCTTCCTGGGAAATACACTCAACCACATTGCAACACCACGGCTGCCCTCCCCATGTGCTTTTCGATTAAAAACCACTTCACGGACCATCTTCAGGACACGCAGGGAAAGCAAGTGAGCAAAACAGACAGTGTCACTGGCATGGCGAGGGCTGCTTGGCACGGTGAGGGCTGCAATGGGCCCATGGAGATGGAGTCAAAGGCAGAGTGAAAATGCTGTCAGCGAGCAGTCAGGGCTGACACTTCTCCCTAATCGCGGCCCGTTCACTGTGGCGGATTTTGGAAAAGCTCCTCCTGAGTTCCAGAAGCAACAGCTCAAAGTGTATCCACACAGCCCCAGCCCCAGCCTTTCTCTAAAGCACATGAAGTCAGGCACAAAGCACTCCTTTCATTTTTCCCTTGCACACAGCAGCCCTCTCTGTTATTGCTAAGCCTGAGGTTGTGCTGCAAGCCCCACTCCTCCTTTCTGTTACCAATTTGATGGCATTTTAAATGCCCGAGAAATCTAACGTGCAATAAAACTACAGTGACAAAACCAAAGCTGGCGATGGAAAAAGTAGTTCCTGCCCAGGATGGCTGTGTGAGGAGCATGTTAGAAGGCGTCTGGAGCAAGAGTCATTAAAGTTTACAAACGTGCAGCTCTCCGCTAACTCCCTGCGGACAGCAAACCCCTCCTCAGCCCAGACAAAGAGCCCATGGACGCCAGCACTGCAGAATCTCCCCATAAACACTTCCATTTTAAGCCAGTTTAACTGGAAAAAGGTCAAGACCAGTTAACAGCACAACATGTGTTATCGGTTAAACAAAGTTAGCAGCTATCAGTTAAACAAAGAGCACTTGGACACAAACCAATCAAAGAATCCTCTGTATTTCAGGCACCCAGATTAAACTCTAATACCCTACCAAGACTCTGTGTTTTATGTGTGGCCTCCATGAATTCTTCCTTGGGTGTTTTGTTGTTTTATTTATTTTGTTTTCAATTGCATGTGAATAAATTAACCATCCAAGTAAATACTACTTTTAAAAATGAGTAACAATGTAAAAAGTTAGAAGTGTCATCTACACCTCTGTTGCCCAGAGCAGCTGCTGGGTTTCCGATTTCCCACGAAGTACCATCTAAATTATTGCCTAATTTGTACAGACAGACAACAGACTACTTTTTCCCACCTGAAAGCTCAGATATACCCCCCAAACACATTCTTTATGAGAAAGCTTGCTCCTTGCACACTGAATGTTTTTATACCATGTCGTTTTAGGGACATAAATACAGTTGGGATTCAAACTGGTGTATTCCCCATTCCAGTAAGTGATATGTATAGCAAAGTTTCACCTTTGACAAAGGCTGAATCAATTCCCAGCCACTGGAATTGCTCTCACATCTTGCACAATCTGTTGTTTTCCTGCAGCTCTAGCTTTGGAGAGAGCGGATTACATAAAGACCTCGGTTTACAATTAAAAACCAAAACAATCCAGCCCTCACTGCTGTGGGAAAAAGCTTGCAAATGTGACCTGTAGTGCTGGAAGACAAGAAAAGCAAATTAAGGAAAACCTCACAATGTATCATTTTTCAAGCTTACCAATTTTAATGCTGATCACATTGTTCTTAGGGCTTTAATCACGATTTTGTAATACCCCAAGGTTATGGGAACAGAAAACCACATGCTTCCACTCAAACGAGAGCAAAACATTTTACAGTCATCTTTCCTCCAAAGACACTGTGTTTCATCCTAATCTTTATCTTCACACTAAACGAAAAATTTACCAAAGACTCACAAAAATCTCACTAGCTTAAGATTCAGGGAAGTGACACAAAGACCGCAGCATCTTTTTTCTCCTTTTTTTTTTTCCCCCCCGCAATATCAGGGCGACCTTACCTGGATTTGAGGGAGTCCCAGCCTTTACCGTCACAAATTAAGACAAACAATCTGTTTTAAAACACAGGGGTCTTACTCTTCCCTGTTTTCCAGGCTGACATCCAATTTATCACCCATACCTAACAAGTGGCATATAAGCCCAAAATATGCTTTCCAACAGGCCCAAACCACAAACGATTCCTCCCAGATGCAGCACTGGAAATTTGGGCACATTTTGCCCTCGGGTTGAACAGTGCCAGAGCTGGATGGGCACAGGTCCAACACCTCCTGAGAGGGCTGGGGCTGCTCACCTGCCCTGACACTGGGATGCAAGTGACGTTCCCTGAAACAGCCACACTTCAGTGCTCACCTCCAGAGCTAGGAAAAGAAAATTATGGAGAAAAAGGTAATTTCTTTTGCTCCTGAATGAATCATTAGCTACAATTCCTGTCCTAAACAAAGTGTTTCTGCTGGCCTAAGCAGCACTGAAAGCAATGCAAGCTAGACAGGAAAAAGAAAAAGAAAAAAAAAAAATAGAGTTAGCGAATGGCAAGTTCATGTTTAGCAATGCCAGTGCATTAGCCTGCATGCAGCAGAAAAAAGAAAGGGGGGAAAGAATCACAGGACATGTTAAGGGCTCTTATCTGGGCTTTGCTACTTTACATTTTCTGCTGTCAAATGTGAAGTTAAAGCTGAAAATCCCCTGTGTGCACATGGTTATTTCAACACCACCAAGCTGTTACACCACTTTGGCATTCCCATGCAAACACAGTGAGCAGGGAGGCACAGCTCAGCTGTAAGCAGAGCGAGCCCAGCCCTGGAATACATATAGGAGCAATTTGCTTTGGTATATCAGAAATCAAAATAATTTATTCCATAAAGAGAGTGACACTCACTGTAGAAGGTGGCCATTTCTAAAAGCACTTTGACATGGATTCAACTGCACATCCTCCAACACAAGGCAAAAAGGGTCTAGCTTAAATCCCCAGCCATCCAAATGCCCCTGCTGAGCATGGAGGTGATCTGCAGGAGCCACCCCAAGCCACCAGTGGTCTCAGCTCGTATGGGATGTGCATCCCCACTGGCACCTGCACCTCCCACAAAGCCCAGAGGTGGAAGCCTTTCCACGGTGGCTCCTGCAGCACTGTCCTCTGCCGGAGACCTCTGATGGCCACCACCAGCCAGAAAAAGGGTAGTTTCACCAAAGGACTTGATTTGAGGGTTTTCTTTGTACTTATGTTGGATAAAAGAGGGTGGATGGAAAAGAAAGTATTTGCAAGTTTATTTTCTGGTGTTTTTTAAAAAACATGTAAACAAACAGAGCATCACTTCCATTCAAACAAGCAAATGCTAAACTGCTTCTCACATTCCTGTGTAAGCCCACTCCTGCAACACACTACTTCTTCCAGCCCAGGCCTGAAATCTTAAAACCCTGTCTGCAGAAAGAATTAGGCTGGATTTATTGCAAACACCTCCTCTGGACACTTGTAAAACAATCTGAGAGCACCTAATGGATTTAGGATTTAGCTAAATTGGTGCAACACAATAAAAAGATTAAGAACATGGTCAATCACAAGCAATTGAGTTAGTGCATCCTCAAAAAGCTACCAGCCATCAGTAAGGTCCAAGAGTAACAACCAGATGGAAGAAAGGGGAGCAGAAATACAGGGCAGAGGTTGGGATTTCCTCTAGCAGAACCTGAGGGAAGTCTCTAAGGAGCTGCACAGAGCAGCTGGCATGGCAGGGACACAGAGCTGCCCTCATTCTTCTGCTAGCCAGCACCCACCCTCTCGCCTGACTCCCCTGCCCACCCAGTGCCTCTCTGGTGAACACTGCAGAGAGGCCGTGTTTCCCATGCACGTACCACCAGCAGCAGCATCTCTTTACAACAGCTAAGGAGTGTGCTCTTCATTTTTAACAGCGGAAACCTTTGTCATCATGAAGCATTTGGTCCAAGCTCATCTCTATAGGTAAGAAAACACTACATTCACCTCAAAGCCTCACCTGACTTTACTCTATTTCACCAAATGGTATCGCAACAAAACACTATGTGGGGCTGACTATGAGTTTCATGTGCTCTGAATATGCAGGGCCTTTCTGGAGCTTGGTAAGGTCATTTTTTTTTGTCTTTCACTGCATATTTCTATGTGCTTCCCAGAGTCGTCTTCTCCTCCAGCTCCACTTCAGCACAATTTGTCAGGAAATGTGGGGAGTGGATTACACACCAGCCTCCCTGCCTGCTGGCTGTTGTCCTCCAGCTGGGCAGAGACATGGCCCAGCGAGGTCTTTGGGTAGTTGACAGTAATTCAACACAGAGAACTTAGGGCAGCAAATTCCACCAGCACTTAAACAGCTCAGCATCACCCTGTCCTGGCTGCAGCATCTTCCCAACTTCCAATAAAAGGCTCATGAATGGGTTTGTCATAAAACAGTCCTTTTTGCAGTCCAGGAAAAAAAGAAAACAAACAAAACCATGCACTACATTCTGGTTTCATGTTCTCAGAGAGTCTACACAGGAGCAGAGCCAGTCAGCCAGTCTCTTTCTTAGCAACCTATCAATCACTCTCCTCGCTGCACCACTTGTCTCCGAGCAAACAGAAACACTAATAAACTTTCTCCTAATGCACTGAAACTGCACATCTTTAGTTTAAACAAGTCCTATACTATTTCTATTAGTCTTTACCAGTATATAAGCTATCTTCTTTTCAGAAGAAGCCATCCATATTCCTCAGCCTCAGAACAATTATTTTTCAAACAAGTTGCAAGTTCCACCCCCCCACCCCCCCCATAGTTCCAGTTCCATGTGAGAACACAAGTATCCAAATATTTGGGTGGTTGGAATTATGTAATAATAGCCAAGCTTATTGCTTCATTTTGTATCAAACTTAGTGAGGCTTCCAGGCATTTACAGCGCCAGCAGTCCTTCCCTTACTGTAAAATCTTTTTTATTGACAATTCAATCATGTCAGGTTTGGAACAGTAGACGCACTGATTTGATCAGCTATCATTGGATTTACAATATATAAATGACAGCACCATATCTGGCCCGTGTCGCAAGCAGCTGCCTTTTATCGATTTATATTCTACTAGCAAGGAAGAAAAATTGCAGCACAATGTAGTGGTATAGTCTCAGATCAATACCAATTTTTTTCTTAATGACACGAAGGCCAAGATAAGGACAGCATAAGTCAAAGCCAGACAGATCAAATTTGCCCAATATCCCTTTCAATTACGGAGGTACATACGCAGGGATATGTAACATTAAAGCTGAGGGGAACATTATCAAAACGCTTTAAAATTACAACAGGCTTACAAGGTTGCCTAACGTCCTCACCGTCCCTGGGAATCATGATGGAGAACCCGGGGCTGCCTGGCTCCATCAGCCACTGCTCTGCCTTGCCAGCCCTTGACGCCTGCAGGCTGAGGCTCCCAGGAGAGCCTGCAACAGAAACTCCACTGCCACAAGGTGGGGGACTCTGGTTTGCTACTAACAAAGTCACAACAGTCATGGCTACTGATATTAGCTCCATGGTTATAGCTTCAGCGGTGCCCAGTGCAGCAGGGTACTGGCATGGGGTTACTGGTATGTGGGGTAGCACCAAATCATCACTGATGCAAGTAAAAAGATGAGTAAAAAAAGCGGCAAATAGCATTTGAGTATTCCTCCCAGCAATTCTCTTCGGGTTTAACCCTTCTCCTGTGATGGCCCAGGAGCAGCAAGGATGGTGTGCAGTGCCACCTCCCCACCCTTCGGCAAATGACACACCAGGCATCACCCCAAGGTGACCGAGGAGAGGGTGCAGGCATGCACGTGTTTAGATCCTCTCTAGTACCAACCAGTCTGACCCTATATCACCTATGGGACTGTATGTTTAGCTTGGCAGCAAGAGAAGTCCACCTGATGATACACTCTTCTTCCCAGCACATCAGTGGCACAGCCCAGGCAGGCACCACACAGCTCAGGCACATTTCCAGCTGTTGCATGAAGTGCCAGCATGGCCTTTGGGATTTGGGCTCTTCAAGATAAAGCATCTCTCTTTAAGGTTCAATCCATCAATAATAGAAAACTCCTAATTATTCCAGTAGTGCCAACATATCATAAATTCAATCGTTGCTTAATGAGAAGTTATGAGCAAGCCCTTTCTTCATTAACTCTTCTGTGAGACACAGGAACAGAAACTTCCCAGCCTAAACCCTCCACGCTTAGGCAGCTTAAATCCCCATTCTTAATTGGCAGCTGGAAAGCAGGGCTGTCATGATTTATACCTCTTCCGTACTCCTAGTTTTGATAATTACAAGTTCTGCGTGGCTTGTGATTAATCTATTTGCAGTGTATGCATTACAAACCCAAACACATTTGGAAATGAAAATTCATGCGCAAGCTGAAGTACAGGCGACGTGACAGTAAAACGGGCGACAAAGTACAAATCAGCCCAAGGCTGCAGTCAAAAACACGGTGCCCGAGAACACCCCTGAAATCTAGTTTGGGGGATTTAAAAAAAATAACAGGAGTTTAAAGTTCTCTCTCCTCACTCTGTTTCTGGAGGCAGAAAGGGGCAGAAACACGTAGATAATTATTAATTTATATGACCTTGATGTGCATACTTTCCTTGCCTCTTCAACATGCATTTGGAGCAGCTGGTGTAAAAGCACCATTTAACCAAGGGGTGTGTGTGTGCACAGTTAACGACACGACACATTTTTTAAAAGGTAAGTGGAAAGGAAATCAGATTACTCTTGCTGATTCACAGAATCACAGAATTACTGTGGCTGGAATAGACCTCCAAGATCATCAAGTCCAGTCTATGACCCAACACCATGACATCAGCTAGACCATGTCACCAAGTGCCATACCAAATCTTTCCTTAAACACCTCCAGGGATGGTGACTCTACCACCTCCCTGGTCAGTCCATTCCAGTGTCTAACCACCCTCTCCTTGAGGAAGTTATTCCTAAAATCTGACCTAAACCTCCCCTGGCACAGCTTCCCATAAAATTAAATGACACTCTCTTCTTACTGGTGCAGTCTTCTGGGTGTCCTGAGCTTGCACACGGTGCTGACCACTGCAGGAAGACAGGACCAGCTTCAAACCGTGGAATCCAAAGACGATCAACCCTGAGGCACCTGGGTGACATGGGCACGATCCCCAGAGGACGAGGGACTGCTCACTGTGCCAACAGCTGATGCAGCAGGACCCTCTTGGGCACAAAGGACCCAGTGGTCCCAGTATGTGAGATCGCCACCCAGGCACACACAGGACAGGACCATCCCAGCATGTCACAGCTCAACATAGTCATTGCCATTCTGCTTCTTGTCCCATTTCACATGCCACAGTGTCCAACACCAAGGTTTCCAAAGACAAACAAGAAATGGGAACTGGCTTCAGAAGGCACTGACAGCCTTCCCTGAAAGCCCCAGAAACACGTCCCCAGGTTCTCTACCCTAGGCAGCTGCGACCCAGCTTCACCATCAGCTGACCTGGAGATTACAGACCCCCATTTCCAACTTCTTGTTCAGAGAACAATTTCACTATAACATAAGTAGCACTTGGACTAATGCTGGGTTTTTTTCCTGCCCTTCATTTCAAGACCATTACAACCCATCCTATAAATCAGTGTGTCCTTTTAGTGCAATTACCCTGAAAAAAAAAAAAAGAGAAAAGAAAAAAAGGCCATGCAGCAGTGAAACTTTTCATTTGACAGTGGCCACGTTCCATAAGTGACTGGAAAATGTTACATCCACTCCAAAAAACAAGCACCAATTTTTAAATACCCAAGGGAATTGGAAATTGTCCCACCCTTCTGAGAGAATACTTATTTGGAATAAATATTTATTGATGCCTATATCCCACCTACTTAGTCATTTACTTTTTAAAAAATATGCACATTTTAAAACAGGTTTACTTTTTCCTCCATCATGAAAAATGCAGGCTGCATTTCCCATTCATGAGGGTTTCATTTTTAATCTGCCATCTCAAGCAGGTTTGGTCTGCATTTGTGGCAAGGATAAGCATGAGAAAAATAAAACTTTGCTTTTCAAAGAAAGAATGAAAAAAAAAAAAAGAAAGAAACTCTAAGTCTCCTCACTGTGTGTTTGCCTCAGAGAATCCCACAAGTCCTTGTGGCAGCAGATGCAATTTGATGTTCATACCAGGTCCTTGAATCACATTGTTCCCAGAGCACATTAACTTGACATTTAGAAATACTGTTTTTGAAAGCCATTTGAACATTAAGGAGTTCCTGGCTATTTCTGATCTGCAGAGCAGCAACAGAAATGAGGGTGATAATTAATTTCTCCCCTTCAGAAAAAGGAAAAAAAAGAGAAGAACGAACGTCAATTTCGAATAAAAGCTTTCCTTGGAACACGGCAAAACGTATCCTGTGAACTCAGCAGCAGAGATATATGGAAAGTGCCATGGCTGTGCCAACTGTCTGTTCAACCGGGGCGGTGTGAAGAGTGTGCTGGGGAAGATGGCTCTTTCCTGGGTTTTGGGGTGCACCCTGCATGTGGAGCACACTGGCTTGGGCTCCCTCGCTTACAAATCTGTTCCCAACAAACCCACTTGCACCAGTAAGCTCTGCTGAAAAGCAGAACCACCGAGCACGTGTGCACCAGCATGCAACACGAGGCATCTCAGCACAGCATGCTCAGGAGCTCCAGCTGTCACCTGCCTGGACAAGGAAGGAGCTTACCCCAGCCCAGGGCCATGCAATGGTCCATTATTTTTAAACGATTTGCCCAGCTGGTGGAATTGCTGCCCAAAACACAGAGAAAAGGAGTTAATCGCATTTACTACATGGAAGACAGCAGCCAACCATCCACTCTGCCAGCTGAGGGCAAAGCAATGCCACCCTCAGAAGGCTGAGGGAGAACACACTCCTGTGCACAGCAGTTAATTCCCATGAGGCTGCACCACAGGAAGGGCTGATGGGTTAGCAAAAGCTTTTGTGTGACTTCTGTGTTCTTCCTTTCCCCCCCAGGCACACCCATGCCAAAGTATTACAGATACAAATTACAGCTCAAATAATTTATTAACTTATAAAACATCATTAAAACAAGTAATGGCATTTTACAAGAATCCTGGCTGATAATAATAAAAAAATCCCCTAATGTGGAAGGTTGCAAAACAACACCACAAAGTACAAATCAGGACAGTTGCCTTGGGCAGAGTCAGGTCTCGGGCACATCTTTGGTCTCTTTCATAGGACACCAGCCATTAAACTCAAGAGCCCAATTCCTAACCTAGGCAGCCACCACATCAATTACAGGACATCTGCAGCTGCTAAGTGCAGCACAGGAGAGGCCAGAAATCATCTCCCCCGACTCATGCAGGAAGATGTACTTGATGCTTCCCAGTTGCACCTTTCTCCCCTCCACACCCTACTTATCCCTCACTGGTAGGGGAAATGTCCACTTGACCCATGCCCAAGATCACCCAACCTTTGAGCCCCTACCTGCCCCTTGCTGTTTCTGCACCTCTCCCAAGGACTCAATCCAGAAGCAATACAGAAGACCCTGCCACAGGGAATAAAAAGGCAACATATTTTTTTTGCCAGAGCATAAAAGACAAGTAAAAAAAGTCTGGATCCTGTGTTGCCCCAGGTCTGAGGCATCATTCACCCAGTTTGCATTGTTGCCAGGACTTTCTGAACAGGATGATGAACCTAACGCTGCAGTATGGCAACTGGAGATCTATTGCATTTAAAAATAAATGTTTTGCAGACTTGCAGGAGGAATGCCAGGGTGATTTACACGCCAAAGAATGCCCAAGGCTAAAAAGCTGCTAAGAGAAATGCTGGAAACTTGCCTCGGCAGGAATCTCTTCCTCACCTCTCCACAAAGAGCTCCTGGCTCAAATGGCAGCCCAGCAGTGTTGTAAAAAGAGGTCTTTAATACCCTTCTGGCTGCAAAACAGACTTCCAAGCAGAGAAGCTAATACCTCCCTATCCAGCACTGAACTGCCGTAGGGATGTGGCAGCCAGCCCAGCACAAAGGGCAGGGGCTGTCCCCAAAGCCCTCTGTCCTGCAACTGGTAGGAAGACATCAGAAAAGGGGCACATCATCAGAGCAGCCCCCAGGCTGCTTGAGAGCACACAAGGGACTGAGCAGAGTGCAATAAAAGCAGCAAGCCAGCAATCATTAGCAGTTATTGTTCTCACTGGGGTAATATTTTTCCTTTATTTTTTTTTCCCTTTTGAAACAATTTCTGAATTCTACTGCCTCGAAGATACTCAAGGAGATACTGAGCAATCTGAATTAACAATCCTGAATTAAGACTCCTGTAATTCTTCCTGTCTGAAGGTCATGAAAAGATGCGTGCTGTGGATCACATCCATCCCCCTGTGGTAACCACATACTGTCCTCAGCCCTGGAACATCTTGAGGTTAGCAAAGGACCAGGAGCAAGAACAACTAAGCTGGGCTGAGATGCCTTCAACAAAGAGGTGAGGACAAAAAGAGAGTAAAGAGAGCAATGCATATGGCTGGGTAGAAAGCAGAAAGAAAGGGGAAAGTCCAACAGCAGGAACTCTGTGCTTCTTGCTCATCCTCTGCCTCTTCAAGGAAAAGGCCTAATCCCACAGCCCCCCTTCACTGTGCTGCTTACAGCACCATTAACTGTGACCCGTGATTGCAACCAGTAATTGTTTCCTCTGCTTTGAGCAAGAGGGGTATGAGGTATTATTATATGAGGGTTATTAATTTTTGATTTCTAGTCTTGAACAACAAATGACCCCAAAAAGTCAGCAAAGCAATGGGCCCACAATTTGCTAAGTCCAGCCAGGTGTGCCTGGGGAGAAGGGACTTGCCTCCCTTTCCAGAATAAGGGATAAACAGCTTCGCTCTGGCCCTCACACACCACTCTGCTCACAGTTAAATAGCATAATTCTTAATACAGGCACATTCATGAAGAGTGAAACATGCTGCCTGCAGAAAGTGGTATTTACTTACAGAGACTCAGCTGATGGGCTAGAACTGTTCCCACTGTGTGCTATACTACTGACAGAGCAGGCATTTTCCTGCTTTTCCTATATTTCCTCTAAATCCTAAACAGATGGGTTTGTTGGATGGTTAGTCACCCGAATCTGCCACATTAGAAGCAACAGGAATCCAGCCCAAAAAAACAACTTTTCCTTTATAAGGCTTCTTTCAACAGAACCCCCCCCCCAGATCCACTGATACCAAGAGGCAAGCGATTCAAGACAGAATAGCTGTTCCAGACATCCACAGGGTAGAGTTATTCAGACAGAAAACATATGTTTTCTTCACTTAAAAAAAAAAATGTACAAAAGAGGAGTAGAGCTCAGGCAGTCCAATAAACCCCACGTGCTGAGTTACATCAGTACCTGCAAGTTCCCTGACAGACATTCTCCAAGGTACTTCCACATTTCAGATTTGCTTTCCCACTAGGAAACAAAGGATTTAGGGGTAAAGCAGTTTGGCTGCCAGCATTGCCTCTGTGTTCTGCATTATCAGATTCAAACACTTTTATTTATTAAGCTTAAGGACAAACAGCATAGCTGTGATTGCCGATACCCCATCAACTGCTCTTTGCCATGTACAAACACCCAAAGCCACCTTCCAAAGGAATATGCTAATATCTGTCATTCAGGCACGAAGAAAACGAATCTAAAGTGTTATTAAGGATGACTGACCCTGGCTCTTTGGAGGGAGGCTGAAACTTATGACTGACAGCTACATAAATGCGTCGAACTTATCAAGATGAAATGTGTAATTGCACACACACAATGCCACATATGGGGCATTCCAGCACAGTCAGCCATCTGCAGGAAGAGAATATTTTAATTTCACTCAGAAAAGGCAAAGAAAAAATAAAAAGAGGGTATTTAATATTTTCATCACTAATTTTTTTTGGCCTCTTGCATGAATTTTTACTAATAATTCCAAGACAGACAACACGTTTTCTGGTTTGAACAGTTTTCTTTCTCTTGTGCTACTGAAATTAAGCTTTTTTTTTTTAAAAAGAAGAGCTGTAATTTTGGACCAGCACAGTCCCATAGCCACCAAGCAGCACAGGACAGAAGCTATGAAGAAAGAATAAGCAACAACTTTTAGACAAATACCCTATTTTAAGCTCATGATTAGTGGGGCATGTTCTCCCTTCTCAATAGTTATTATTCAAACAAGCCCAATACAGACAATTCAATAATGAAAAAAAATAAAGGGGATGAAGAGGAGGATGCTGTCTGATTTAGCCAGCATCTGGCTAGCGGTCCAGTGTGCAACAGCTGCCTCGCTCTGTGAATAGCTACAGCCCAAATGACAGGCTACATTCTGCTCTCTCACACCAGCCACATGAATGTCAGCATAAATCCAGGGCATAAATCCAGGCAAAGTTTGATGCAAGTTTCCCAAGAATTATTCCACTTTAAGTGACTTTCCCGTATTCTACCCTGACCAACCTCAAATGCTCCAGAGAGATCCAATTCCATTTCATACCCGCTGGTCAAAAAATTTCAAACAGACTTCAGTAAAACTGCTGTAATTAAGCAGCCTTCTCAGGAAACATGACTTCGCTAGCAGAAGCAGCAAAGTGACTGCCTGCAGTCCCTGCTAAAATTAGTAATGGCTATCCAAAGAGAAAATGCTGCCCAGTATTGCTGATTTCTTCCCTCACCTCCACCAGCCCCATGGCTGCTGGCAAGCTGTGCTATTGGGATTTTCTTATTATTTTAATTCTTTTTATTTGATACCTCACTTAAAATGTAACCACAGCGAGTCCCTTCAGCACGTGAAGTGACAGCAGAAGCATCACAATCCCTTTGGTCCAAGCAAACCATTGCAAAGCCTGCTTCCTCCTGCCCTCTGCCAGCTCCGATGTGCAAGCGCTGAGCCAGAGCTCCTGGGACGGTGAGGCTGGAGCCAGCAGGTAAGACAGGAAGGCTGTGATGCTCTCAGGAGATGATGAGAGCACTTGAAGGGGCACACAGTGGTATACATCTGGCCAGCCTTCCATTCTCCAAATGCCATCACGTTCCATGGTGCAGAGGAATTTGGCAACAGGCTCAGCAAGCTGTGACGGAGAGGGAGGGAATAACCTGGGATCCTACTCGGAGCAGAACCCCCCACCAGCATGCCCCAAGGCCCCTTGCCAACAGCACACACAGCAGGTGCTCCCCAAGGCAGGCTGAAACCTCTCTCAGCAGTGACAAGATCAATGGAGAGAGGGGGGAAAAGTAGCACAGAGGAGAGCTGGATTTGGGACAGACAATGTTATGTAGCAGAGGGTTTGTGATCACCAAACCCATACTCATTGCATGTCCACACAAAGCAGTAGAATAGAAGAGTCATTGGGCTAAAAATCAAGACTGTTTAATAAAAGCATGTCAGACTCATTTTATTTATCTCCTGACATCTTAGACTGTAAGGCAGGACTGGGCTGGGTTTTCAAGCCTCTCCCTGCAGTTACCCATGCTACGTTTTTGTTCGGAAAAAATAAACAGATGAAACACCACCAGAAAACACAAACCTCTTCACTAACTGGATAAAACCAGGAACAAGTACTTCCTTTTAACAGCATACCAAATGTTGAGAGAAAGCTACCTCTGCTGTTAAACAATGACCTCTCAAGTGTTCAGATGGAATAAAATGTTTTTCCAACAGCTAAATTCACAACAGCACCCAACCTCACAAGTGGTTTGCTAATTTCAGGAGAAATGCTCAAACTTCTGTGCCACTGCAGGCTGGAAAAAGCTTCAGTGCTCTGTGGAGGCCAACTGGGACTTAGTATTCAATCTGCATTTTAAGCTGTAGGAATGACAAGCTTTGCTAAACCCTGACCTTCACAGCCAGTGTGTGAATTCATAAGGGATTTTATCTCTATGTCATTTAATACTCTGTAATTATCACAGCATTCAACAGCACCCAACTAGTTGCCATGTTTATTTTCAGCCTACAGTAGAGTCTAGAGGAGTAGTTAGAGAACATAAAGTTCTTTTTTTAACTTTTGAAAATGGGTAAAGAACAACCACACTTCCATCTACCTGCAAACCAGGATAAAAGAGGAGGAGATGGGAATACCAAGAACCAAAGCCTCAGACCAACAAAAAGAGGTGTTCTGCATTATCAATAGGATTTCTTTCATCCCTTAACATAAAACCCTTTATTGCACAAAATTACAATAAAAACCTCACCAGCTTGCGCAGCCAAGCCACTGGTGTGCCACATTGCCACTGAACACAGAGCGCCCGGGTCTCTACAATCAACATTATTTTCCCATGCAACCCTGCAATTCTTTGCAGCTGCTTCCTTCCGCTGTACCAGCCCCAAAGTGCTGAGTGCAGCCACAGCAGCGGGTGAGGAGATGCGCTGAACAGCAGCGAGCACAACAGATTTTTGAGAGCTCGGAGCCACGCTTTTGCGTGGCCACCACTCCCTTCACCCAGCACCAAGCGAATTATGTAATTAGGTTTAAGTGATATTTATGGATGGACATTTTGGGAGGCGCATCAAGCCCACCAGAGGCTGGTGAGAGAGCTGCTTAGGCTTGATGCTCTAGGACTGTACATTGGGCTGTGTTCCAACTCGCTAGTCCTTGCTACGGGCCACGCAGGGTGTTATCCAAGGACAGGTATCAAACACCTGCCTAAACAAGGAAATGGATTGGACATGCTTTATTTCTATCATATCACTTCCTAAAAAGACACACACACACACACATATATATAACATATTTCCAGCAATACGACTGAATGAGAAAAATCAAGTTGCAGTTGGCTTCTTCTGTTTTCCCCAGCAAAACACAACTAGACATGAAATCAAATTCATCGCGTGGATCCTATGCTGTCCCAGGAGGCAACCACAAATACAGGTTTCTCTCCTGGTTATGATCAAAACCTTTCCAGTAATGAGCTGGACAGACCCACAGTCATTCCACGACAGCTGACCTGGGGCTGTGAGCAGAAATGAGCTGCAAGGCGTTTGAGTCAGAGATCAAGACAAGCAGCAGTATTGAGAAGTTGGGTGGTTTTTAAGTTACTGCTATGCATACTGCACTAAAAAGTGAGACAAATGTGAACACTAATATATTTTGATCATGAATTAAACAGAAGAGGAGAAAAGTGTGCTCTTCAGAAGCAAGTGCTACAGGAAAGTAAATAATGAGTCACGTAGCCAGAAACAGGCATAGATCAAAAAGAGGTTTAAAGACAAACGAGATGGTTCAGTGCAGATAAGTGTAGAGTAATGATGACTTTGATGAGTCTTTATTACACATGCCTCTGTGTCAATGACTGCAAGAAACAACAAACACAAGAGGAAAGCTCCATTGACACTAGTGTACATCATTAATGAAGAACGAGAAATTGAAAACACACACATCCCAAGGCTGAGAACAAGCACAAGGAGGCTGCATTTGAGGAAACTCTGGGCAGACCGAAGGTAGGAAAAGCACTCCAAAAGGCAGGCAACATTTGAAATGTTCATACATCACCCCAAATATCAAACACTTTCACATTAGAGCTGTGCATGTTCAAAGCATTGCTCACTGGAGGATGGTGTTAGAGACAGAGATTCATCACATTTAACGATGTCAGTATGAAGCTTAATATCACAGTTATGTGCAGTTCGACATTACTATACCCCATGAGCCCTATATGCCCTAAATCATTTCTGTTAACTCATGCATTTTGCAGGTGTCATCTGGTAGTCATTTCAAGCTGGTTCTATTGGTTTAACTGGTGCCCCCTGTAAACTTACTGACCCCAAGTTAATTCAATAAGTTGAACAGGAAGAAACCATACATGTGAACAGCACCAGTTAAATCAACAGGAAATCACCTCTTCATATAAACCCAGCATGGATCAGAACCAAGGGAAAGGACACCTTTGGAAACAGCAACACACCAAGGCAGAAAACCAGCAACACTAAGAACGAGCGATACCCTGACAGGGGAGAGGGAACCAAAGGCAGAATGCACACACTGCATGAAGTGAGGCATGTTGGAGAAGCCAGCCCAGAGGGTTACAGACGTGTGCTGGGGCAGGACACTGAGGAGCACAGGTAACTTGGAAACTGCCCCAAGGAGGCAGCTGGACCAGATGAGATCCAGACATCTCGTCCAGCTTAAATTCTTCAGTGAACAGACTGGGGAGGTCACATCTATACAGGAGGCTCCTAAAGGGCAATTTTTTTCCCCTCTTATGGCTCTGTTTAATGCCCAGTGAGGATCAGAGGACTCGGTAACTCCATACTCCTCCAGCAATTCAGCACGCTGAATTTCTTGCACCATCTCCCACCTTTCACATTGTAAAATATTCATGCAGTGAATGTACAGTCTCTCCCAACACTGAATCACAAAGCCCAGACCAAGTTGGGCAAGTCTGTATCACAGCTTTTATTTGTATTCACAAATACAGAAGAGAGGTCTGCCAAGGCACAGCCACTCCCGAGATCAAACACAGCAACAGGCACAATTCTTCTCAGCATCCCACGGCTTTCCAACATCATTCAGTTTTTGCTCTCAAAAAAAAAAATAATCCCCAAAAGATGACACACATGGCAAATTTATGCCAAATGACAGTCAGGTGGCCTTAGTTTCATAGCCCCTTCTGAAGCGGACCCAGCAAGGGGTCCACAAATTAAAACCAACAGCTCTAGACAGAAGCAGCTTGGGGACACCTCTGCAAACTGACCACCATTTCCACGTGAATCAAGGGACAAGAGAAGTCTCAGAAAAAGTCAGCATGGGAAGGGACACCAAAGCAGGGTGTGAGCATGCTGGGGATGCTGCTGGCAAAGGGTGCACAGCTCATGGGCATTGTGGTGTGCACAGAGCAAACAGGACTGGGTCTGAGGACAGCACAAAACCTGGGGGGCCACAATAAAAATGCCATCCTTGGATAAGAGCATTTAAAGGGGAGAAAGCAGCGTCAGCATAAACCAGGATTAGCTGATTTTTTACAGATCATCTTTCTCCTAGTCTTGTTGCTTAATGGAGAGCAGACACAAAACTCCCAGAGAAGGGGGTTGTATGAGACATTGCTGCTTAAAGGAAGGTATCATCACACCATCACCCACACCAAGCAGCCATCCCAGGGCAGTCCTGCTTAATGCTCCCTCCTCTGCTGGAAGAGAAAATCCTCCTTGGCCTAAATACTAATTCAGTGGGGAGAGGGAAGGTTAAAAAAACCTCTCAAATTTCTGGAAGACAAAACCAGAATTCAAAAGTCATCTTGACAAATTGAAGAGAAGATTCAATTAGCTCAGCTAAGAGTCTGGGGATGCTTGACAGCAGGAGCCACATGGACCACAAATGACCAGGATGGACAGGAGCACAGCAGAAAAAGCACCCAGGTCTGCTCGTGGGATAAGAACACGCTGGCACAAGTGATGATGTCAAGTGCCATATGTAAGACAGACTAAAATTTTTCTGTTCTTCATCAAAGGGCAAAATATTAACTGAATTCTGAATCCACCCTGTTATGCCAGATGTTATGGAAGATGCAAGGGAGCTCCAAGAAACCCAGAAGGGAGCTCCAAGAAACCCAGAAGGGAGCTCCAAGAAACCCAGAAGGGAGCTCCAAGAAAGGGGCTGGTTTAGGAAACAAACTGTAGGGTTCATACTAGAGTCCAGTTTGGCTAAAGTAAAGCCGGTTTCAAGTCTGTTGACACTGTTCAACCCCAGCTTTCTATCAATATGCAGTTTTTAAAAAGGTTAAGCAAATGCCTCTTTGCCCCAGATAGCAACACAGGCTTTTTCTTTCTCTAAAGAACACAACCCTAGAAGTTTGGGGTTTAATAGACATGAGAGGAAAGGAAAAAAACCTCAAACAAAACACAAAGATATTAACAGTTCAAGTCTTCCTCCTTGAACCAAAAGCTACACAATGAGGCTCATGGTGTAAGGGATGGGGGGAATCCAGAGGCTAGCAACTCCAAAGTATCACTTCTGAGACCAGACTACCTCAGAAGCCAAAAAAAAATTCTGTATCTCTTCACAGACCAGCCCCTGAGCGAGTCAATCATGAGCAGAGACCTACAGTTGATTTCTGTTGCATTGCTTCCTTCCTCTCCTCCCTGGAATAGTACAGCAAGGAGCAGGCTGGAGCACGTGTTCTTCCACCTCCTGGGACCTGCCAGCATAATGCTTAACAGTTGTATCTGCTGACCGGTCTGCAGTAGTGTGTGACTCCTGGGACCAGGATGCTCATCTATCAGCCCAACTGTTGGCACACAGTCCCCAGGGACCACAGCATTCAGTGCAAGTCAGTAGAGCATCCTGGCTGGGTTCCTGGATATCGCTCCTCTTGCAAAACAAGGCAGAAATGTCAAGATGTAAAAATGCACCTCAATACAGCCAGCACCTTGGAGTCCCAGAGATAAAAGCTTGTTATTAGAAAGCTGTTGTGTGAGCCATAACAATGCAATGTTTGCACTGTCTTTTTACACTGGAGGTTGCTTTCTGATATTTTTTTCCTTGTAGGACAGAAAAAAATTATCCATTTCGGACATAAATTCTGTACAGCTTCTTGAAACACAAATGGCTGATCTGAGCTGAAGAATTAGTCCCAGACCTTGTGCTAAAGGCTGGCTTCCACACAGAGCTCAGACCAAGTGCACCCTTCTGCTCCTGCCTCCAGGAGCTCTGGTACACTTCAGTCCAAGGAAGATAGAGGTTATGAACTGGGATAACACCAGCCTTATGCAAAAGCAATACAGGCAGGAGGGTTTGGGGTTTTTAAAACAAAAAAAAAAAGTATCAAACCAACAGAATGGGAGCACCCACAGCTGCCTTCCACAGGAGGGGAAGCCACAGAAAGCCATTTAGCCATTAGCAAGTGAATAAGATGAGCACCAAAAGCCCAAAATCAGCCTGAGTGTTAACTCTCACATTAGAAATATCATGCAATTTATTATATTGCAACTACCCCTGCCCTCCATGGCCATAACGAGGAGGTCAGGCATGCTCTGCCTCACTGGTTTTACTGTCTTGCTGGTGGAAAATATTGTTACATGGAAGACTGGGGGTGGCTTTGAGTGCAATGTCAGTAGTTGTCTAAAGTAGTTGTTGCTTGTCATACAAATTTTATTTAAACAGCATTTACCAGAGACATACAGCCTTGGAGATACACGAATGCACGAGTACACGCGACGGTGAAGTGGTACCTGCTATCTGAGCTACCACGTACTCTCACGGCATTAACATCTTGGTTACAGTTCATTTGTCTTCCTTACTGCACAGCTACACTGGACAAACAACAAACCACCAAATGACCTCATGTTATGCTAATTTAATCAATATTTCATGCAAGGCAGATACAAGTTTAGATGGTCTGCCCATATGCAGATTTGAAATATTAAGCAAAGTTCCCTTTAGCATGGGCTGGCATTAGCAAGGGAATTTTCAGTAAATTACACATTTTATTTCCATGTTATGGGAAGTGGTTTTCCTCAGTTCTTCCAACAGTCACCTCCTGCTATTAATGACCACAAGCAATGCAGTGACCCTTATAATGTTTGATTTCACAGGAAATATTTTAATTTCTGAAGGTGAAATGTGAGACGTACTCTCTTATAACACTTATCTTTATGTCTCTCTTAATTCTTTAAAATTTATAGTCTCCACTAAAAGCACACAGAACATAATTGAAATAGATTTTCCAAGATACAGCTGGATTATTTTAACCTACCTTTCCTTGTTAGCCATTTATATTATCTTATTCTAACACAGAAAAAAAAAATGCAGTAAGAGCTTCACCAGCAGCTTTTTAAGCTTAAAAAAAAATTAATGGCTAAAACAAAACAAAACAAAACAAAACAGCATTGGTTCTGGCAGCAAAGATTTTCAGAAATCAGGACTTGATGGAGGGCTTTACAGTCCCAACACTTTCCCCATTTCATCCAAATGGATCAGTCTCTCAAATAATGGCATTAACTTCTTTCGGATTATGTCTTAACACAAAATGTGCAATTTTAGAGATCCTAGATTGTCATTGTAATGACAATCTCCAGTGCATGGAGAACAACTGTGGTCTGAGTCAGCCCTGAGGATAGGAAAACAGCATTTTCCAAAAATCCTGCTTACAGGAGACCTAAGGTGCTCTGGGTGAGACTGACGCACCTCAGAGCTGCAGAGCCAAAGTGGACATGTGCTCAGCAGAGAGACAGCTTTAAGCTTGTGGTTAGGTATAAAGGGGACCAGAAAGCCTCTCCAGATCCCTCCGCCCTACTGCACTGTATCTTTTAGACAGGGCAGAACATCATCAAGGCTGGCTTTGCAGCCCACTGAACTTCTCTAACTGGTTTTTATTGTTGGCTTGTGTGTTTGGTTTGGGGTTTTTGTTTCTGGTTTTTGGGGTTTTTTTTGGTTTGGGTTTTTTTGTTTCTTTGTTTTTGTTTTTTTTTCTCCAAACAAACCAAACACTGATACAAAAAGAACAGTTTGAAGAATGAATGTTTTTCCAATGTTATCACTACAGTGATAGGCACATATGGGAACTCACTGAGAGCTCAGTTGTGATTTATGTTTGATATTTCATTTAGTTGAATTTTGCAAGAAAACTCTTTTCAATATTGAGAAATGGATGTCCCATCATGCAGGGGGGGATAAAATGCTTAAGCTCTGCCTCATTTAGCAGTGACACTTTTGGAAAGAACAATAGCTTCATACACAGATTTGCTTGTTTGGCTGCAACAGATATGAATTGTCACGGCATTTTAGAACAAAAGAAATGACATGTCAAAGCAAATCTATAGTTTATCTAACCAAAATGTCATCTTTTAAATATAGAGGTTGTTTTACACCAAAAGAAGGTGTTTATCAGAATGCATATAAAGTGACAGGAAATCTGAGATGTAAGTGGAATACAGACAAAAATAAGGATTTTTCAGGTACATACAAGAAATTATTTCCCAATGTACTTCATCAACCACCACCATCTCCCCCCCAGAATAACCAGCCCAACCAAACACATCAAAAAGCCTATCCTGAGCCTCTTTTAAACAATAGAAATATTGTTAGCTAAAATGCTTTAGGTAGCTTTAAAGCTGGCTTTGACAGAGCTGGTCACCACGCTTCGTAACCATCCCTTGCTAGACCAGCCAAGCTCCTTCCCAGTCTTTCCTCTGAGTTTTATCCAGGTACGGGTTTTCACCTTCCAGAGCTCAAAGTGGCAATCACTGATCAGGAAGGTTGGGTGCATCCGCAAAGCTTTAACTTACTTTCTGCTGGCAGTCTGGAGAGGAGTGCAAAGGGATGCATTTGGTGTCTCTAACATATATACACACTCTTTTCCTGTAAGCAGGTAAACCGTATAGATACCTTCAAGGGTATTGCAGCAGAAGCTTAAATAGCTATGAAAAATTATAAATAAAGGTACCAGGCACAAAGCACTCATTTTCTGAGTCCCCTGTAGGACTTCGGCTGCTTGCAGCCAGCCTCTCTGCAGCCCCCCAGCACAGATTCACCCAGCCCTGCTCCCCCCTATGACCCCTCTGCTCCTGCCAGCCTGCGCTGAGGTTACAGCGAAAACTGGCAGCCTGGCACAGCAAAAACCTTATTATGCAGGCACGACAGCTCACTGTGCTTAGCTGCTTGCAACACAATGCCCAGTTGTGGAAGCTTAACATTATCTCTTAAAAGTTAAGCCCCGTTGCTTAACATCTATCACCAGAGTAGTTGCTAGCTTGCAAAGAAAACACTCCAAAGGGAGGCTTTTACAGCAGTTGCTCTGTCTCCTGATTCTCCGTGCTTAGGAGTTAAGTCCATTGCCAGAGTTTTGTCTCTGCAATATAAACACGTTTCAGAGCACGGAAAAATCTCACTAAGCCCACCGAAGATGTTGGTCCAGTTACGAACCTCACCACTGACCGCATTCTGCAGCCTACAAACCTGCAGATCAGAGTCCTGGAAAAACACCAGCTCTCTTCTAGTCTGCCTCAGCATGGAAAGCTGCTACATCCTAGAGGCACAAAGAAAAAGCCACAAAAGGTCATACCCAGACTTTTGAAGAATTTGAGGAGCTGGGCTTCACAGTCCATTAACGAGCTGGGAACCGAACAGATTAAGCAGAGTTCAGGAAAGCACAGCTGGGGCCCATCTCCCCCGAGAAAGGAGCAGCATTAGCACGCTGCGGTATTGTTTGCCGTGAGGAAAGTGCACCATGCCGTCAGGTATTACGATTATCAGAATGTTCTGCATCTGCCACTTTCAGCAGGTCCCAAAACCATTCCCTACCAGGATCCCAACTGAAGTATAAAAATAATTCTGTTTACTGAAGTCCCTGCATAAGGCAGGTCCCTGCCAGGTTTTTGCATACCTACCCAGGATTTCTGCTCCACAGCAGGTATAGCACCAATTGTGGTAGGAGAGGATTTGTACAGACAGCAGCCCCCAGCCCAGGGACAAGAAACGCTGCAGAACGAAGCTTCAGAAAAGACATAAGTTGCCTACTGAAGAGACAATTTCTCAGCCTAAAAAAAAAAAATCAGGATGTTTCCTACAGGAGGCTTGTGCTTTAAAATCACTGCATTCTGAATTCAGTAACAATAATTTATGGTAGTCTAAAGTCACAGAGAGCAAAGTGACTCATCCAAAATGTCTTGCTGAATCTGCAAAAGAGCAAGTGCTGTAGAACCAACGTGCCCGTCACTGTACGAAAGCCAAGCTCTGACAGCAGCACCACGAGCTCCTAGTGATTTCCTGAGAGAATGAACTCCTGTTGCACTTCTAGTAGGTGGCTGGCTGGGTGAATATTTAAGCTCAAGATTTAAACACTACCACCTCAAAAAGCCCCACAGATATTGCTACATTTAGTGCTGCTAGGCTATGATGTCAATTGGATTTGAAAATAAACGTTACTAGCAGCTACGTGCATAAGGGACGGACTTCTCCAATTCCCCAAGAATCTGTCCTTTAGCAATCTGACAAACTCGGTGATTCCAAATGACTAAACACTTTTTGATCCCATCAAGTGACAGGTAAAAAGCATCATCATACACTTTGGAGCTTGACTTTGGATACAGCTGTTAGGAAAAAAATAAAAAAGTTTTTTAACTACAGCTATGAAGCAAAGAATGTTTCACATGCTTCTTCTCACCAATTTGAATAACCAACATTTCTTGGAGAAAACCATCTTTCCAGCTTCTCTGGCAAGTGCTCAGGCAGATGGCATGCCTGCTAAGGAGACAGCTTGTGTTTTCTGTGCTTTGAAGAAAGACACTGGACTGAGAAAAGCTCTGTTCCCTGCAAGACCAGAGCTCTCCTCCCCCAAAGCCACACTGCCCAGTTTTACCAGCACTCAAACCAGGCACCTCTACCTCCAGCATCACCCAAGCAAACAGAGCAATAAGCACTGATCTAGTGGGGGGGACAAATCGGTACTTCAGTTGTAATGTAAAATGCAGGTTTCAAACACCTGCAGTCCACGCACTGCAGCATTTATTATTTGTGCCGGATGCATGGCAAGAAAGGCAACATGGACACATGTGTTTCACTGTGGTTCTTAATCTCCCACTTTAAATGGCCAGAAGTTCCCTATTACTGAAAACTGCAACATTTTTAACATTTTGACCCTGTCCCCTGCAGAAGTAGTTAAGTTACAAAACCGCTGTTGTAAGTCACTGTATGGCTATGATACAGTCACGCTTCTTAGAGTGGACTGGGGTTTGGACAAAAAATTGCCACCTCCTAAAACAATGAAGCAATGCTACACTTGGAAATATTATTAGACGCTTTAGATCTTTATTAGTAGATCCACTGAGATTTGAAGCCTACAGAAAAGGGTTGTTCAATCAAAAAGGAGCAACTGAAGTGAAAAAGCATTAATGTTACCCACTAAGGCAATTATTGTAACACGATCACAATTCCTATGCATCTTTAATTTTTGCCAACACAACGGATTCTCTAATATGTGGATCCCAGTTTCATTAACTTAATATGATTTGTAATAATAATATGAGGTGGGTGAAACAGAATCCGGTCTCAACACTTGAGCATTGCTTTCCCTCAGGGGATATCAGTATACAAAATGGGGTTTCCGGCAAAGTGCTTGTAATCTCAGAAGCCTGTGCACCTATTAAACACTTAGTAGGGCTCCAGCAGAAAGATAATACCAGAGACAACAGTCTCAAGCCAGATAAAAATCTCAGTCCCACTCTCAGAATGCTGGTTTAGTTCCATTTAACATCTTATCTACCTGGAAATCCAAACAGGCAAGAAAATGTCATCACGCTGTGAGGAATAGAGCAGCAATTCTCCGATCCCACAGGGCTCCAGCAATGCAGGTGACCAGTATGTCATGGGGAAACTGACTCCCTGGGGCCCATTCTCCTGCTGTGTGTCTCTGGTCCAAGGGTGGTGCTTTCCTTTGACAATCTTGAAATGCAGACCTGAAGGGATGGGAATGCCTCGATCTGAGGAACTGATCTGAACTACTACTCAAATATGTTGTGCTTTTTGTTTCTTTCTTCTCCTTTTTGGAGGAAGAAGCAGGAAGGGGGGGAACAGACACCAAGAAAACAAGCTGTTCTAACTAGAACACAAAAAAGGAAGAAAGAGGTTTCTGGTAACAGGAAAAAAGCCTACTGCACTGTAATCATTACTGAAAGATAAGATCCTATCAGGACACTGGTTATCTCCATTCATTTCCTTATCCAAGGAGTATGGAAGAGCTGGTCACAGGCCCTAGTCCTACTGCAGCATAGAGTTTTTAACAAACTGTTAAGTTTTAAAGTTTCTTCACTGAGTTATGAAAAGGACCTAATCTTGTCAGCTGCAGCAGCGAGGGGGATATCTGCTGCGTAGGGGCAGAGTGGTAGCGCAAGCATGCGAGCCACACAGCCAGTCTGAATTTCAGAGCAATACAAAAGAGAAAGGAAAAGCAACTCCCTTTCAGGATCAGTGCTAAGCTCTGGATGGGGTATTCACAGAGGGGAGAAAGAAAAAAAAATCTCAAAGCACAATTTGCTCGTTATGCTTAGTACTTTAGAGTGAACCTACCAGTTTTCCCTCATCTGGGAAGCAGCAGCTTTGCTGCATCCCGTGCACACCAGCAGACACCCTGCTGCAGCACCCCTCCACCCATACAGTCCTATTCCTGCTCAGGTCCCCTCTGACAACCATGCAGACCTCTAACATGCTGCTATTCTTGTACAAAGCCACATGCTCCCCCTAAGACACATGCCAATGTCCTAGTACCTGCTTTGGCTCTCAAAGAGTAACAGTCAGAGGGACAATATTTCTGCACAAACATCTGTGGAGGTAACATATTCACACCTGCTTCCAGGCAGTATCACGCAATAAAGAGACAAGAAGAGAAAGTGAGAAGCATATATATATATATATAAAAAAAAAGAGATCATAAGTAAACATGTTTTTCTTCTTAAATGAAGCATGTCAAGCACTGTCAAAATAATTACTGCATTTTTGTGTGTAGAAATGAGCCTATTGGAAATAGGAGCCTATTGGCTCCTATTGGAAATGAGCCTATTGGAAACAAAGCTCATCCCATCTCATGGAACCTCTCCATTAGGTGTCCCATGGAAACCCCAGCTCTGCCCATGAACCAAATACCCACATTAGGAACAGCTCTGCATACCTCCTCAGTCACGTTAGCCAGAGAACGACAGCTTGGGTTTATGAAAAATGGAGGCTGTGACATTTGTTTTTTGCTGAAACTGATGTTTTTAGCTAGCAGGCATTTTTCTGTCCAGCTCTCAAATTGATTTTTTTCCTGGGTTCTTTACACAATGCCACTGTTGCCATGATATACACTGAAAATATTTACAAAGGCATCAAAATTAACTCTGGGTAGGACTTCAGCAAGCAGGGGAGGGAGGCCAAAAAAAAGGCAATTCTACACATGGAGAAGCTGTCTCCTTTCACTGCAATCAAAGAAGCAGAGCAACTGGAGGCCAGCTCTGAAGTTGAATAAGACAAATAGCAACTACATCAAGGGCCATAAAAACACCAATAAAAAGTAAGTTATCATTAGTGAAATACTCATCTCAACACCTCTCCAGCAAGGTAAGTATAATAAACTCACTCCTAATATGAACATCAGTTTATTTTTTCAGGTGCAACCTAAATAGAAAAGCAGGGAGAGATGCAGGAGAAGCAGCACCCAAACTAAATTCCATCTGCTATGTAAATAATCTTGCTTGCTGATGTAATTGCACAATTTAGACCAACATAATCTGACCTTAAACAATGAAATTAACAGCCAAAAAACAGTGCTCTCCCTTCCCTGGGTACTGCAGCAGTTTCTCTTCAAACCCCTTTCTCAGACCCTCAGAGAAGCGATTCCTCCTGCACATGTCTTGGCACCTGTCAGAAACCATGTTTTATTTTACTTTTCACCAATGCAAAGAGGTTCTAAATATTCTGGAACTAAAATGAACACAAAACATGAAAGTGCTTATAAGGCATTTCCACATTCATCTCATCTGGCAAGTGAGGGGCTGATTTACAAGTCAGCTGTCAATACAGAACAATTGCTCACCTCATTTTACAGGAAAGCAAAAAATATCACAAAAAAAAAAAATACTTGCAGTGCAGAATACTATGTGAAATTGCTTTTCTCGACATGGCAATCAGAAGTGTGTTCATCACTGACCTGTCAAGGAAAGATGCCTCTTTAGCTTTGAGATGAACACCCAAGAGCTGCTAAGCAAATAGCCAAAGACCATCCCAAAGCTTCCACTGCTGCAAAGCAACGACCAGCATGTCCTTAGAGCTGATGACTGGCTTTTCCTCTGCAACTGTGCACTTACTTGTGTTAACACAAAGTGGGAACCCAAAGGCCCCAAGCACCCTAAATGTCAAAGGAAAGATAATCCTTGAGGTTAATGTTTATCTAGGCTGACACAGTCACAACTCTCAAAGGAAGACTCCCGTTTGAAGTGTGAAACGTTAATGTCTGCAGCGGGTGGATGGCAAATGCTTTGCCCCATTTGGATGTAAACCTTACTAAAATGGAAAGAGAATACCAAAAAGCTGTCTCATGCACCCAGGGACACCCCTGCAGTTTTCCTGAAAAGAGGAACCAAGTGAAAGCAGAATCAAGCAGCAGAATCTGACCTTACAGCTACCAATTATATCTGCCCAAGACTCTGCTTATAATGCAACAGCAGATGGTATTTCTCTTTTCTTAAATAAAACATCCCTGATTTAGGGAACTGCATGCAAAAATACCGTATCAAGAAGGGCAGATCTAGCCTTGGGAGCGACAGGGAACTATCTTTCAAGTCAGCATTTTCAAGATTGAAGAATCTGGCACTTTTCTGTACAAGGAAATTGCAAAGCTGCCTCCTTACTATTTGTTACACCGTGCTGTTCACCACTCATCACAGTGGCCTGCAACACAACCATCTCTGTGCAAGTCTGGGTAGTGCCACAGGGCAGCCATAAATACACATAAAATGTTCTGATGGAGCGAAACACCAGCAGCAGCAGATGGACGACCAACACTGCCACACTGCTCTGGAAAACAAACGGCTCCCAGTTACAGCTACAGCTCATTCGCCTAGAACGTCCACCACAGGTATCTATCTGTACAGGGTCTTTCTCTCAAGCTGGCCCATTAGACCAATGACCAACTCTGTCCTCATTCCTGTATCAACCCCACAGCTGCTCATGCCTGCTGGTGAGGCTCCCCAGCAGCCCATTTCGGAGACCTCGGTCCCTGCACTGCAGCATTTTGTGCTTTCTTTCTGAACTGCTGCCAGGCAGAGGTCTTTTGGCAAACCCCGACTCGTCCTGACACCTCCACTGCTTGTTCATCTCCCCAAAAAATGCAGTTAGCCATGTGCCACTCTCAAGTGAAACCCTCTTGAAAGAGTCTTGGACCAGCCCTCATACAGCTGGATCCTATTACTGGGCTGCCATGAGGTGTCTGGAAAATCCACAACCTCCATTTCTTTGGCCAGCCAGCCACTCTCCAGTACACACGGCCAGTTCTGCAGCCCCATGTACAAGCAACACTGAGCCGTACTGGGTTTCCAGCTCCCCCTCTCCCCCCATGCTAACCAGCTCCTTTTACTGAGCCAGTCCCTTAAAGCAACTGAATTCTTGATCAACACTGCACTTCCCCTCAATCTGCTACACCGCCTTGCTTGTTAAATTGCTATTAAAGTGATTAAAGTAAGACTCTTGCCTACTCCACAGGCACCACATCAAAGATGCATTAAACTGCTTTTATAATTTTAATTATTTAGCTATCATATTACACAACTCATATCATAATCGCTCATTAACCTTTGGTTTAAAATAATTAGCAGGCCTCTGCAACAGCAACACCATGTTTGAGTTTGTTAAATAGCACAGAGGAGGAGGCAGCGCTGCCCCGTAGCTGCACAGTGACGGCTGGGACAGGTTGGCACAAGATGCCTTGCTGTGGGAGTTACACAGAAGGACTGCACAGCCGGCAGAAGAGCAGTCAGTGCAACTGGAAAGCCACTTCCAGCCTACTGCCAAAGGGCACTCAGAGGGTACCTCTGGCAGGGCGCAGATGCCAGGATGTGTCTCCTCACTGCTTGCAAGGCTGCGTGAGCCACCAGCTGCGGGCTGCACAAAGCTGTGGACTACATCCTCAGCTGGAGAAGTCAGGACACATCCTACAAAACCAGTGACATG
Organism: Chloroceryle amazona; assembly: GCA_027560015.1. Taxonomy (NCBI): domain Eukaryota; kingdom Metazoa; phylum Chordata; class Aves; order Coraciiformes; family Cerylidae; genus Chloroceryle; species Chloroceryle amazona. Next base: position 31,067 of record JANHFX010004145.1, read on the forward strand.
ACAGCACTGTACACCAGCATCTGCCAGACGGCAAACACTCCGTCTCTGTGCCTGAAAGAACAGAGCTTTTGCTATGGAAACACTCAACCAGGAACAAAGTACATCCCCTGTAACAGGATGAAAGCTGCCTGCAAAAGCAGCCTGGTTAGGAGCAAGACCAGTGGTGCACAAATAAACATATACTTCAATTTTCTGCAGCTGCAGGGACTGACTACATCTCAATCAAGCTAGTCCAAATCTCCTTCACGCAGAGGACCTTCCAGCAAAACTTTTGTCACTGGCAAAGCTGTTAGAAGTGTTGAGTTGCACCTATACGTGCCATTAGTATGCATGGTATTGGCCAGCAACCATTACAGTCCCTATTACTATACCCTGCTATAGTCAATGAACAGCTGTCATCTTCTCTAAATCAAGAGAGACCACGATAATATTACAGAAAGCAGAGAAAGCAAAATCTACAGACTGACTCATGCAGCAGCAAGGACTGAAGTACTCTGCAAGACAGTACCATAATGCATTAAAAAAAACACAGTTATGTGGTAAGGACAAGGCAACTGCATTTTGAAGGAGCAACTAAGACTTAGCCTAAAATGTTATTACTAGTAGGAAAATAAACAAACCAAGGACACTGGATTTTATGCCATTAAGCATTTCAAAGTACCTGGGTGACACCACTGTATTAAATAAAAGACTACCTACTTTCCCATATCATTTAATAGGCAGCTGAAAACATTAAAAAGACAAAAGGGAGGTTTTATATTCTGATCATTTACATTTTATCTGTATTAACAATGAAATGCATCATAAGCAGTGAAGGAACTGTTGTCAGATATTTTAATGACATGCATCCTTTTAAGTGTATCCAGTGTTCCTTGCATCATTAGAAGCAGAGGAAAATTTAATAGAATACTAAAGGCCAAGCAAACTCCGAGTACAATAATTATTCCTTTTTTTCTGTTCAGGTTATCAGCCCATATTCCAGCTCCATCATTTCTTGAAGACCATTTGAAGAAATAAATAGAAACTTGAATATACTGTCTGACTGCTTAATTTTCTCCACTACTCCACTATACCTGAAAGGCTACCAGAAACATGGGCAAAGCTACTTATTTCTATGCCTTCAAGTTCTTCCTTCCCACCCTTTTTTGCTGTGATGCTAAGACCACAGGTCTTCACATGCTCATCATTGCACCCATTTCTTTGCATCCCATTTTTGTCCATACTTGCTTCTGTCACATACACTTGGATTGCAAAACCCAGAGAGAAGCAAGATCAACAACAGCACCACTGGGTGCAAACAGTTGTGTACTTATGTGTCAATGCCACATCATTGCCATTGAGGTGGACGAGTTGTCCCTAATCCTAGATTTCTGCAATAACCTACGTACGCTATGCTTTCCTTATTCCTAGGCTGAGGCTTCCTAATGATCCCTCCCTTTCAAAGGACAAAAAGAAAACCAACACTGAAAAGGTCAGAAAGGATCAACAAGGCAGTGCTTTGGTATTTTGCCTCCCCTTGTACTTTTTATCAGATCTCTAAGTCTTAAGAAGTGCACCTATGCACAAAACCTGGCTGGTTTCCCGCTCCTGTGCATCCACAGACTCCCCAGAGCAGCATGTGCTTTGCTGCACAAGGTGTATCTCTGCATTGAGAGGAGAAGAGGAACAGAGACCACCATTGAAGAGCAGAGAAAGTCATAGTCCATTAACTGCAATTAGATGAAAGACTATTTTATGAAGCAGATAAACTTGGATGTATAAATTAGTTCTATACAGTAAGTGCACAGAAGGTAATGCCTTCTGAAGAGTTTACATCGCTCCCTGATAATCAACACTTAATTAGGTATTTTTACCTTGATGCAGATTTTCTCTCTAATGTTACTGCTGTCCTTTCTCCATTTCACCCTTTCCCCCTCATGTTGTAGCTTTGTCCTCTGACAAAACCCCACCACAGAGAAGAAAGTGCCAACATAATTAATTTTTCAGTAAAAGCCAAGTTGTTGTATTCTCTGAAACATTTTACACTTCAGAAAACGTCAGAAATGTCAGAGTCCATAAGCAGAAACAAAATCAGAGGTCTGCTTCCCTATTAATGCTGCGTGACCTCCTCAACCATCTCACTCCGGGAGAGGGAGACAGGGCACTCGACGGGGAGCAGAGGAGCCAGCAACCATGGCTGAGGAGGGGAGGGGAGCCAGGGAGCTAAACAAACTATTAGGCACTGACAGGTTGGAAAAGCAAACAAATTTAAAATACAGGGAGCACAGAACAAAGCACCGCTGCCTTGGAAGCGATCTGAAAAGCTTCTTCTGGAAAAGGGGCATGCAAAGCCTGGAGGGGAGCAGGGAAGGCAAGACTTTATCCTCAGTCCCCAGAGGCAACCCCAAATTACATTTGTCTAGAGAGGATGAAATAAAAGTGCTATATTGACTCCACTTGTCTCTCAGAGGGATCCCTCCCTTCAGTGCACCACCCAAGACAAGGCAGGGGTCCATCTTCTGAAATAACTCACAGGAGTCTTGTTTTCTGTCCCTTGTAAGCCTTGAGCTTAGCTGCCACTGTTTTACTGCGACCTCAGCTCAACTACAAGCACAAACACTCCTCCTGGAATCTTCAATATATCACAGTGAGTTATGTGCACTTTCAGACCTCTACAAAAACACAAGAGATGTATTTCTGCTTCCCCAGGAAAACCTTGGCAGAAAAGCTCAGAGGCGATGGGCATTGGCCATAGAGGACACCAACCACACTTCCACAAGAGTTTTACAGCCCCAAAGATATAAGGGCTCAGGTCACCACCTGACTTAATAATTGTATGCAGCAAGCAGCTGGTTTTAGTAACAAACCCTGGTACTAACAGGGCCAACTAACTCCAACCCAGAGTAACTCAAAAGCATAGTTTGGGTACAACTTAAAAATGAAGCTTTGCTCCAGCCTGCCAGTGGCCTTTCCACTTGACTGCCCTATGAACCATCAGCAGCATTACTCGCAGAGCTGAGCAGCATTTTGTCCACAAAAGGGTGACATCAGGCTCAACTTGAGCTACAGCAGCATATTCTCTGCAGCTCCTATCACCTAAAAAGGCTCAACTCTTATTACAAACAAAATTGCATCTTATTTGTCTTCTCTTGTTCCATTGCTCATCCTCTACTTTGAGCATACTAAGAAACTCTCAACCTTTTCTGTCACATTCATAGCGTTTAGATTAAAGTCCTTGTACAGGTGATCACTTGCCTGCCCATAAACTAAGTTGTCTGGATGGATTTGATCCCAAAGAGTTTAACAAATGGTACCAAGATGTCTTCCATGCAAGGATATCCACTTATATAGCCATTTACAGGATTAGAACAAAAAAAGTTTTCATTATGAATGCATCAAGAAAGCAGTAATGAACTCAAACTTATGAAAGATTTGTTATGTTCATCTATTACACAGATTGATTAGAGGAAGAGTAAAACAACAACAGGGACACCTGAGCAGGTTTTCATGACCACAGCAGATATTCCTCATACAGATCTAGCAGTTAGGAGGTGACACGTCCCTAACATCAGATAGACAGAGGATAAAAAGCCCTCTCACATTATGCAAGCAAACTCACTAACTACAGCTTTTGAGTCCCTTCCAAATTCTGAGTGAGTGATCACACTTCAGAACACCCAGTAGTTTTCTGCAGCAGACATTTCAATTAAATATTAGAGCTTATTATAGGCAGAGCTGGTAGCCCTGCATATTACAGTTGCCTAATGCTTCTGAGCTTTAGACCCTGTTCCTACTTACCTATAATTTTGCCAAGCTCTAACCATCTGGACTGCAACTTTACATGTCTTTTGTCCGCCTCAGGCGAATCTTAATTTCAGTCCAAATGGCTCAACTGCTTCTGAGAACAAGGCAGAGAAGAAAGATTTATCTTCTTTTTTTTTGCCTACAGTAAAAAAAAAAATACTGCTGACCTTTTCTTTAATTAGCTGAAGCATTTCTCAGGCTTTGGAACAGAACTCTACTTTTGACAGGAATTTGTGAAAGTCTGTATAAACATTAACTTTGTTATGACTGCGGGGGGCAGCTGAGTTTGGGGTTTTCTTGATGTATCTGCAAGAACGTACCCAGATCCAACCCACTTGTGTTTTGTGGGGAGGGAGAGAGAATGACTTGATTTGTTTGTTTGTTTGCTTTCAACCTTGAAACTTCCTGCTTTTAAAAAGGGAGCCCAGGGTTTGGTGTGTTACTGTCCCTTTTTATTAACGTAAACGCAAAACTGAAGTACTTGGAAGTTGGACTCTGCTCCTTCAGCTCCTCGCCTTGCCAGATCTGGAAATAGAAAGATGTGGAGTATATAAATCCAGTATTAACCTAAGAGGCTGTACCCAAACCCAAGACCTATATCTTGATTATATATTGCTACACTGCAGTGAACACACTCAGAAAAGGTCTTATTTAGGCTCCTTCTGAATTTCAGGTTTTCCGTCTGCAGAAGAAACATGCTACAGCTCAGCACTGAACATCATGAAACAGCATGAAAAGAAAGTATTCACATGAAATTGAAAAAAATGAAGAATTCTGTCCTTAAATGTCATTTGAAAATATTAAACCAGGCATCAAACAACAAGACAAAAACCGGCTCATTAAGAGACATTCATTCAATGCCCTTACACAAGGGAAGAAGCTTGTGGAAAAATATGCATGATGCTATAATTAATGGCTGTATTCTAATGGACAGGACACAAGAAACCAAACTGAGGTTGCAGAGATAGCCTCGTTTACACATAAAGTTATTAAACTTTTTAACCTAAATTATGTTCTTCTGATGTAGTTTTCTGAACGCAATTTTGCGCTCTAGCAGCTGGTGCAAGACAAATCCAAGAGAATCAACGTGCATCTGAAGACGTTACTTTCTCCCAGCTCTGTATCTTCAAGATGCATTTCAAGATCAAATATTTACTTACTAGTGAGTCTAATTATTTTTCATGCTTATGTCACAGTGAAGCATCACAAGCTAGAGAAATAAATGGTTTTCAACCTCTCACCAGTTCAAAGACTGCCTTCTCATTTGATGTGAAACATTTGCTTTTATTTAATCCTAGTAATGCGGTGCACTTTACAGAGCATCTTCAAGGTAAAAATCTATGCAACATAGTATAAAAAAAAGCATTATACTGCCCATTAGTTCAAGAAGTAGATTCTGAACCACATCCCTTAGAAAATGAACCATTTCCCCAAATGTCAAATGCACTGCTTATTCTTCACTGGTAGCAAAATGTGACATACACATTTAATAATGTAATTTCCAGACCGTTGTCTAAACAAACAGCCTATGAACAAAGCAAAAGAGGGGGAAAAGCAGCTTATCACCTCCAGCTTTAGAGCTGCTGCAAATTCCAACACGCAAATGCCATCCTCGCTGCAAGCACAGATGAGAAGAGCTACTCTGTATGGAAACACCTTTAATCTTTCTTCAGAAATCACAAAGCTCATTCCCAAGGACAACGAAGGCCACATCAGCGCAAGTGCTCTTCCAGGCAGACATTTCCCCCCTTTTCAAGGGTACCCATTTAAATGCAGGCATTTTCTTCATTTATTACAACTCTGCATCACACAACTTGCAGTAAGCGTGTGCCCTCCCAGTCACTGCAACGTGTGCTTTCCTGGAGAACAACAAATGCATCTCAGCCCCACCTTAAGCCCAACTCCAAGTGGGGATCTGCCACAGGAACCCAGCATAGCTGTGCAGATGTCAACCTACAGCAAACGAGGAGTGATGCTGGGCTGTTCATATATGCACCAAACACCTGCAAAACCTACCAGCATTCAGCCCCCGGCACATCCCACAGCAACACGTCACCAGCTCAGAGGCCAGCCATCCTCCCCCTGTTGTCCCTCTGGTCTCTACAGGGGGTAAAGTCCAACACAGCTCACCAAGCAGCCACACCGTCCTCCTGCAGAACCACTGGCAAGAGCAACCACTTCTTCCCCTAATCTAAAACCAGCTCACTGCCTCATCCTGGGGTAGCCACGGGTCTGTCACACACATGGCTGATGTGCATCCATGGCAGTGCTTTTGCAGAGCTGGCTGTGGTGTCTCGCGCACGAGAACTGCGGCTGACACAGCCGGATGGTTGAACATTATCCTCCTCCAACTACCACATCCAGCTGTTCTGCAAAGAGACAGAGGGTCGCCATTTATCACCGTGTCCCTCACAAGAAGCTGGAAAGACCACCACCACACTGGGCTCTTGCTTTTCCTGCAGCCAGAAGAAAATAAAAAAATAAATAAATAAACCACCACAAAACAAACAGCACATGCCTTCAACATTTCTTACTGTTGTACTAACAGCAAGCACAAACTCCAACCAACAGCAAACATTTTAGTCCTAAGAAATGCGGCACAAGAGATTCAGCATTCTCCCAGTCATTTTTTTCTTTAGACAAGACTTTATATTTAATTTTTTTTAAAAAAAAATGTCTTTTCTACACAAGAGGAATCTCGGCTGCAGAACCATTCACCAGCTGCTCATCCTAGCCCATCTTCTACCCAGCTGAGGCAGGCAATGCATCATACCACACGTGAAAACCCTTCTCAGGCCATCTCAAAGACCTCCATCCAACTCCCACTAAGTACATCATAATTCCCAAAGGTTTCATAAAGAAGGTCGATCGTGGCTGTGAAGCCGGACATCAGAGACTGAGCACTCCCCAGACAAACTACAGCATAAATAACAATCTTAAAAGCCTCATCCAGAGGGAAGCTGTGCACCTAAATTAGCTGGCAAAGATTTCTCCAGTACAAATGTCCTCATCCTGCCGTGATCTAAGCTAGCACACTCATCTGAAGGACCAAGGATAATAATTTCTTCCATTTAAAGAACTATTCGGAATTTATGAGCCAATATTTAAGAACAGTTGATAGCACTTTACATGGGAGACTCAAGCAGACAGAAATAATTTTGTAATTAAAAGGCAGTAAAAGCATGTGTCTCATTTCAAGATAATTCCTCAGAAATTCAGTAGCAATTTCGGTTTATTTTTTTAATGAGATGGATTCAAGAGAATGCATTGATCTGATTAGCATCCCTCCCCTTCTAGTGTAAGCCAATCTCCTTACATGGATCACGAGCCCTATCTGGTTTCCCTTCCCTAAAAAGGGGAACATCATTTTTCACTGCAATCACAACAGGAATTTGACCGATACAAATACGCTGTATTGCTGTGATCTCTTACTCACCAATTTCCTTCAAGAAAAGTGAATTCCAAAGCTGCGAGCTGTAATTCTAGAGGCAGCCTTACTCTTCTCCAGTGCTTTTTAAAATTGCTTCTTTATGACACTCAATCATAGATTTTCTGACTTGAAGATAACAAATTTGGAAGAGCTAATCAGCAACAGAATTCATTTACAGTTGATCTACACTGCTGTTTATTTTGCCTTGTCTCAGAAGGTTGGGTTTTTTAATCTTTGCTTTCTAACCAACAGGTTTAGCTGAGCCCCCCCAACACACTTTCAGATTTTTCTTTTCTAATTAAGATTTTTTTTAAATATTCACAGATTATATATGTGGTGTTTCCTGCATTTCATCTGTCATAGAAGCTGCATTGACTCCTAGATGCTTTACTTCATGGAAACACATTTACTTGAAGTTTTACAGGAGAGTTTTCACTCATCTCCTGTGCAACACCAACTGCCACACGCAAACCCAGTTGTCCAGCTCTGACCCACCAGTGTTATACAGGACAAATGAGCCCAAATCCAGCATCATCTCAAGACCATTTGAAGAAAGCCAGCCAGTGAGCACATTGCAGCAATTACAGATTCATTCTAACCATTGAATCCAGCATTGAAACTTAGTTAGCTCATTGTGTAAAGAACACCCTAAAGTATTTTCCTAGGCATTTTTTAGCAGAAGATGCCAAGCATGCCAAGGTATCACCATCCCAACAATGTCACTTCTAGCAGAGGCAAGGGTGGGAAAAAAAGTAGTAATTTCATCACATTGGTCACCAATTTCTATTCTGTAGCAGTTTTTAACTAGTCTACAACGCAAAGCAGACCTGAAAACATTTTTAGGTGTGCTGCAACCAACTCCTTAATTCATCGTGGGCTGACAGGAATTGATTTTGACTCCAGCCCTTCACCCATGCACCACCAGCAGCACCACACAGGTTGCACAAGAGCAGCATCAGAGACACAGTGTTGTTGAGACTTTTGGACCAAGATTAAGAGCACAAATACTTTTCCTCTGTGAGAAGAAAAATCTGTTAGGCCTATGTTTATCAGAAAGCCAGAAGGGTTTAATCTTATTGGCTTTAAAAAGGAAAAGAAAAATGCCCAGCACAAAAAAGGCGACAGAACCAGACAGTAATTGTTGCTTTGCTATTTTCAGCAGGGGACAGCTCTGCCAGCCCTGGGCACTAGTGAGACAAATGCCATCCCTTCCCAAACATTAATAAGAGTTGGACCTCTTTCCAATCGCCTGGTGGAATCCGTCTCCAAGATGCACTTGGGTCACATTCTGCTGCAGCCAACATGCGAGAACTTTGATTTCAAAAGCAAAGCTTCTTGTACGTCCACATACCCAGGACCTCACAGCCCACAAAATCAGTCCCCATCCCTGGAGGCATTTAAAAGACCCGTAGATGTGGCACTTAGGGACAGTGGTGGACTTGGCAGTGTTATGTTTACAGTTGGACTTGATCTTCAAGGCCTTTTCCAACCTACTGATATTTCATTCCCAAAAGAGCTCCAGTTGGCAATACCACAGAGGGACAGCCGGAGGGTACAGAGTGTCACATTATTTTAGCCAAGCCTGCCACATGGTAAATCATAGCTTTCGAACTCCACATAGCCCAACCCAGCTGTATGCCAGGGAGACATCAGACAGACTCATGTCACCAGACCTTCACCAACAACTAGGTTCATCTCGCTCTATCTTCTGGTCACCAGCCTGTTCCTGCCACCATACAATGCTACAATTGCTCCTTTGCTTTACTGTGGGACCCAACCCTGCTGCAGAAAAAAAGCCCCAGAGGTTCCAGAGTGTCCTGAGAAACACAGCAAGAGCTTTGGTCAATTTTTGGGAAGTACCAGGCCACACAGAGACTGCAGCCAAACTGCCACAAACCCCAGGAAGTCATTCATGCCAAAACCTCCCAGGTTCCCAGCAACCCCTGTATAATCAAGTTCACAGAAAGAAAGGACGCGCGGTGCACCTTTAACAACCTAAAATGAGGCACTTCTTCCCCGTTGGGAAAGTCTTGTCACACACATGCATATCCTCAGGGCTTTCTCCCTGTCATAGCTCTTCCAGCACTGTTGATGTCAGGCAAGTTGCCTGTTGATGCAAAAAGGCTTTGCTTAATCACTCAGGGTCACAGCTGACTTGGGTGGAGAAACTGTTTCAAAGGCCCATCAAACAGCCTACGTAGCAAAAACAGGGATGGAGACTCAGCAGCTCCAAAACTCACCTTGTTTGCAGAGGACAAGACATGGGTCCTCTCCTGCTGTGCTGAGAGATGGCCGCTGTTCAACAAAATGATCACCCTCCAACACCCACAGAGCTCCCTGAAGCTGAGATTTCATCCTAAGAGGAAGTCAAGTGGTTTTAAACAGCCCAGCTTGCTACTCTCGTAAATAAAAACTACACAGGCATTCAGCCTCACTGAGCCCATCAAGCTACCAAGGCCCTCCAGGGAAAAGTGGACCTCTTGGCACACTGCTTGGTAGAGCAGAGAAAGGATCACTGCAGGGACACCACCTCTCTGAGGTGCACCAAGTATCCACTGACAACCCATAAAGCAACAGAAGATCCAAGAAGCTGTTAAAACAAAGCCTACATCAGAGAAACAGAGTCCATGAGACAAGCAACAAGGTCACCCTGAAACAACACAGCAAGCAATGACGTCACCCCAGAGCAATGGTGCTGCATCTCACAGTACAGAGACCTCCACTCCCAGGGCTGCAGCACCAGGTACAGCATGCCAGTGTAGCTGGATGAAAGGGGTTTTACAGGTAACATCTCCCCTTGGCACATCGGTCTTAACTGGATGAAGTCCAGCCTTCACAGCAGCAGAAGGAAAACCTAAACCCGAACTTTTAGGTACTGTTGCCACAGAAATCAAACACAGCAAAGATCCCATATCCCTCAGCATCTCTCCACCACCCGTGTGGTTTATTTTCTAACGAGCAGTATTCACTCACTTCTTTGCTGCTCGTGGTATCGGGAAGAATGCAGAACAGCATGCCTCTTCTGGGCTGAAGTAATAAAGCTCATTTCAAACCACTGCAGTTGAGTAGTGAAAGACCAGAAAGCCCCTGCGAATTTTGAAGGAAAAAGCCCAAAGCTTGAAAACGGAATCGTCTGTGCCTCCAGTACATCTAAAAGTTCCATGGACTTCTACATATCAGATAATCCCAGACGCACTCCCAGCTCTTCACACTCGTGCAGAAAGCTCTCACTTGCCCTCACTATGAGTGGTGTTTTTCACAGATTAATATACTTTCACAGCAAAATGAAAGATTATAAATTGCTCAAATTGATTTCACATCAGTGGTGAAGTCAGAGTGAGTAACACACCTGAGGTGATCCAGTCTGCTCAAGGGAACGTGAAACCACAGCGTATTGACAGCTTAATTGGCTCAGCAAGAGTTCATTTCCCTCAGATGAAATGCACCATTGGCCATTTTATCGCTATATCTTAGTGCTACTTTAAAAGTAGATGACAATCTAGGAAAACGTTTTCTTTACAGAGGCAGTCCCTGCCTTTACTGCCTTTATTGCTGGGTGCTGGCTTCTTGGCGCCCTCTCCTCCCCAGGAAATGTAAACCGGTTCTTATTTGCATTTTAAACACTTTGCACAATGAGAAGACCTCTATTCATCCTTTTGGGCCAAGAGATGGAAGATGTTGCCATGCCCATTTCTGAACTGGAATTACAAAGCCAAAGAAAAAAAAAGAAAAAAATCCCAAAGAAATTAATTCAATGGCACCAAGTAGTTCTATAAATACCTCGTTCAAGGTTAATATGACATTTAGATCATCCTACTGCAAGATAGAAAGATGCAATTTGACTGCTTTACAGCATTAGGAGGCATTTTAAGAATGTTAGTACTTAACTATCAAAGGATGATAACTTGCAGCCCAAAAGGTAATTACAGAAAACAGCCCACTTGTAAAACCAGAAGCCTCAAAGGAGCACAGAAGCCCTCGCTCCTTGGTTATCTCACAATTCGTGCTCTGACAGGGAATGCAGGCAGAGGATTGTGCTTTGCCAGCCTGGGTTCAGAGCAGATGGGACAGAGGCAGCACCACCACGCTGTGTGATGCAGACATGGAGAAGCTGCAGACGACACTGCAGGGACCTCAGCAAGGCCATAATGCTGCTGCAGTGACCCAGCCCAGACACGTCCCCATCCAAAAGGTCCACATCTCCTGTGGAGGCAGAGCACCACAGACACCTGCAGCACCTGCCACTGCCCCACCCAGGGAGCAGCCCCGTTGTGGCCATGGCCAGTGCCTCCCTACACCTCTTGGAAGCAGGGGAGCACCACCCCCTTTCACAGCAGAACAGCAGCAGAGATGGCTGGGGACAGCATCCTGGCAGCAAAAGGCAGGTCCACAAGCATCCAGGAATTCCTCCCCACACTTTGAATGGGGCACCCCTTAGCCCAGACACAAGCACAGTGTTTAAGAACTGCTGAAGCAGCACGTCAACAGTTACAAAAAGGCCCCTATTAACCTCCAAGCCTCATTTCACTGATGAGGGGAAGGGCATCAGCATTATTTAACTGCAGGGGAAAATCAAAGAGAGGCAGCACACAGGGAAGGAATCTCAACCACACACAACTCCCCACAGCTGTACCATTTAAGCCACAAAGATAGAACCTAAAAGGAGCTGGGGACATCTCCAACCACATGCTTCACTCCTCATGGATGTGGCAGGGCATTGCTGCTAGCCCTCTGCAAAGGGCACAATTCAGCTTCTTCCTAGAGCAGCCAATCTCCAGATACCCAACACAGGGACCCCCACAGAGGCCCTCTCTGCATGGAAAGGCAGATGGGAGCATGAGAGGCTGTCAGTGTGGCTGTGTACTGCAGCGCTCAAATGGGCATGCAGGGAAACGGCAGCAAAAGTCAACAAGACCCTTCCAGCAAGGAGGCACCCCAAAGATGCACACCAAGCTCTCCATCAGCCGTCAGCAAGGAGTATGCAAAGCTGTGCAAGATGCACCAGGATTTGGGAAGATCAAGGGAGATGTAACCACTCTGTTATTGACTGAAACAGGGGGCAAGGAGCTCAATGTCTGGCTGAGTGTTGTGAAGAGTACAGAGAGGTTCCTCTGGGGAGCAGTCCCATTCAGCAAACCCAAGCTGTGTGCCAACGCCATGCTGACATTTAAACTCCAGGCAGCAAAAGGAAGAAACAAGAGCAAAACCAAACATCTTTCAAAATCTCCCTTCCCAGTAGCACGTACTGTCATGCAATACTTCCAAATCTGTGGTTTATGCGGCTCAGGAGAGTAGTTTCATGCCCTAACTCCTGCATGATGGATTTTACAATTTGTTAAAGAAACTCATCAATCCTCAGCAGTCATTTTTAATGCCCATAGCCTCCACAAACTCCTGCGTTTTGCTGATCCCCCAATTTCAAATAATTTGAAACTGCTGCTACTATTACAGCTCTGCTCCTAGAGCTAAGCATTATAGCACACTCCAGACTTCCAGCTTCATATGCTAGTGTAATAAACAGATTAACTGTGATTTATGAACAATAACTTCTAGTTATCCGAAAGGAAACATTACCTCCCTAGACCAATTCTGACAACTAGAGATCTCTCATTATGCAGACAGCTCTTTCCACCTACCTGTAATCATCAGTTTAGAACATCGTTATCAACCTGGGAAACGCATTGCCATAGCTTTCCACCAGAAACTTTGTGCATCCAAAGCACCTGGCAAAAACTACTGTCAAAGGCAGAATATTGGCCTGAATTGACCCAGCAAGACAATTCCTATTTTAAATTACACATTAATTAAAAAAAAATAATTATAAAAGTAATATTAAAACCAAACCAAGAATCTTTCAGAGAGAAGAACTGCTGCTGTGGAGATAGGTGCATCAGAGGAGGATGCAGGAATACTTTAGTTAGCAGAGAACTAATTAGGGATAGGAGTTAAGATGATACAGATCTATTTGTGGTGCTTATTAACTTGTAAAGTCAAATAAGTGTTTTAATATTCTCTTCCAAAAACACATTCATTCTTTAAGTCCACTCTAAAATGGCAGCTTAATATTTTACAAGCCCACAAGCAAGAGCTCACATTTTCACATGCACTTTTCACAGCACACCTGCAGCTGTTAAGCTGCCCACCCCACTCATATCACATTTGACTACTGCTAAGAATTATTTTTTTTTAACACCTATTCCATTAACCATATCACTTTTCTCCTGCATAGAAAAGCTGTGCAAAAAGCCTGGCCCATAGAATCACAGAATGGTAGGGGCTGGAAGAGACCTCTGGAGATCATTGAGTCCAACCCCCTGCCAGAGCAGGAACACCCAGGACCATCTCCAGGCATGTTTTGAAAGTCTCTAGAGAAGGAGACTCCACAACCTCCCTGGGCAACCTGGCACAGGCTCTGCCACCCTCACAGTGAGGAAGTTATTCCTAATGTTGAGGCAGAACTTCCTGTGTTTCAGTTTGTGACACTTGCCCCTGTCCTATCACTGGGCACCACTGAGAAGAGACTGGCCCCTTCTACTTGACACCCATCCTTCAGATATTTGTAAACATTCATAAGATCCCCTCTCAGTCTTCTTTTTTCCAGGCTAAACAGCCCCAGGGCTCTCAGCTGTACGTCATAAGAGGCATGTTCCAGACCCTTAATCATCCTCCTAGCCTCCATTGGACTCTCTCTAATATTTCCCTGCCCCTCTTGAACAGGGGAGACCAGAACTGGATACAACACTACAGAGGTGGTCTCGCTAGGGGAGAGTAGAGGGGGAGGAGAACCTCCCTCAACCTGCTAGATGCACTCTTCTTAATGCACGCTAGGAGACCCTTTGCCGCTTTGGTCACAAGAGCACATTGCTGTCCCATGGATAACTTACTGTCCACCAGGACTCCACGGTCATTCTCTGTGGAGCTGCTTTCCAACAGGTCAACCCCTAACCACACTGGTGTGTGGTGTTACCCTACCCAGGTGCAGGACTCTACACTTAGCCTCGTTGAACTTCATTAGATGCCCAGCTCTCCAGTTTGTCCAGGCCTCACTGAATGGCAGCACAGCTTTCTGGTGTATCAGCCACTCCTCCCAGTTTCGTATCATCAACGAACTTGCTGAGGGTACACCACTCTGTCCCTTCATCCAGATCACTAACGAATAAGTTGAACAAGACTGGACCCAGTCCTGACCCCTCAGGAACTCCGCTAGTTACAGGTCTCCAACTGGACTCTGTGCCACTGATCACAACCCTCTGAGCTTTGTTTAGCCAGCTCTCAATCCAAACTTGCCAATGATCCAAACTCACATACTGGTTAAGGCGTCTGGTCCCAAACACATACCACGACTGTGGCCCGCTAGTCCCCAGGGCACATGTCCCCTCTGAAGGGATCGTTCAACTCCAAGACCTCTCAATCTCAGCATCTCTCACCTCCCATGCTTTACATATTCAGAAATAGCTAGCAAATTTTCAAGCTAGAGACCTCTCCCACTTGTCCCATATCATCATCTTCCTCCTTCCCCTCACTGTAAGCAACAGCGGTCTTCAGAATGGCGCAGCACTAAAGTCCTTTCAAGCCTCTTCCTACTACCAACACCCAAAAGACCCTCCTGCATCGTCAGACTTAATCGGCTTAAGCCAATCTTTAAAGATACTGGAGTATTAAACTATTCCAAATGATAAGAAAAAAGTTCTGCTGGGCAGCTACAGTATCAGCAGACCCTTCTTGGTGATTAATGTGCAATAGCTCCCACCACACAGCCCATCTCTCCGCACCTAACTGATGCCACATGTAACTTGGATTTACCTGTGCAAGGCATAATTAGTAAAGATAAAAGGTTTTATATAGTTAAACCTCTTTAATAGAATAAAAGAAATCTCAACTCCCTCACCTTGACTGTAAAGTAGTAACAGCAGCCTGTGAAAAATGAAAAGCCTTGAAGGATTTGGAATAAGAAACTTGGAGAGACAATCGCTGATCTTTTATCTTCCAGACTTCAAGCAGAATCAGGTTCTTCAAAGAAAACCCAATAAAGCCCAGACATTTTCATCATAACAAAATAAATAATTCAGTCATACTTTAGAGGACTCCAACATTAGGATCAGCGATTTGATATATTTGTGGCTTAGGTGCCTCTAAACTGATTAAAGATAACCCGATAGAAGCTTGCAATGTCAAAACCGCCTTCATTCCCGACAGATATGAATGGATAGTGTAAATAACTATAAATAACAAAAATGGCTGCATTTATGCCTAATGGAAGATTTACAGCCTTCAGAGCCGCCTGGTAGGACTAAGAGTTACAGCTCTGCCTTTATCCTACCGCAGTACACAAGAGGAGATGAATCGACATCCTCCCTGCACTGCCTGCTCTGCCTGAACCACCAAGGGCTCAGCTCCATAGGGGAAAAGAAGCAGGATTCTCTCATGACTAAGAGAATACCAAACCTGTACAGGCAGGTTTATCCATATTGATTTATCACAGGCTTCCTAGAAACTACGCTGAAACACACATCCCAAAAGCCCCTCAAATCTCCATAGCTCCTGCAAGCTCCCCTTAGGTACCCAACAGTGCACGCCTTTTGTCTTGCAGCTGACATTTGCATAAGGTTAAATGCCATTGCCTTTGAGAGGGAACAGATCATGTCTTAATTTAAGGCTACAGGCTCTCACCAAGGGAGATTCAGCTGCAGCATCCTGTCCAATTTTCCAGTTCGGGTAACTGTGCTCCTACCTTCCCACCATCCCCCCAAGTCCCAGCAGCTCGGCAGCCCCACAGAAGCTATGTGGGAAGCAGGTGGAGGCAAGCCCTGTTCCCACAGAAGCAGCAGGGCAGCTACATTCAGGGTAAGAAACAGGTATATAGTGCATCTCAAGAGTTACATCACTGCTACCTTGTTAGGTCCAACAACCTCACCATCACTGTCAGGAGATAGCAGAGCGGCCACCAACATGCTCTACCAGGCTGATGTTTGCACAACACAGGGAGTCCACTCCAGGATTTGACAAATACCAACAGAAGAGGCTGCAGAAGGGCAACATGAGATCCAGCTGGTAGCTTATTTGAGCAATCACTTCAAATAACTAAAGCAGCATTCTCCAGGAGCACACTGCATTACTCTTGCAGAAACAGCCACTAGTAGTCAGCTCTCCTGTTCCTGGGCTTCACACTTGCTGGAGGGGGAAGATTACCAGCAAGTCCTACAGGAACCAATGCATGCAGATGCTCCTATCTCTTGAAGGGTCCTTCTGTGCTTAATTGTGTTGCAGTCTTTCCACTTTTTATAAAGTACCTTTTTCCTTGGACAAAGAACTAGGAGTGTACTATGAAAGCTTCATCTGAGCAGCCACTAAAGGTTTAATTTTCTGCTATCCACAGCGCAAGACAGTTAATATGCAGGAGAAGAAATTAAGCAATCACTCAAAAGCAAATTCCCAAACTCAGGAAGCAGGAGGCATCAAACTGATGAACATGCACACAATCCAAGCCTAGGGAACAGAGTTCTTTAGTGGTGGAAAGGAAGAAACAAGAACAAGGCTGATATTTTCCTGTTTTCCTTTCTCAAAGGTGAATTATTCAGATGTAATATTTAGGAAATAAGAATTTGTTGAGAATAGAAATAATAGAAAAAGATAATAGAAAAATAATAAAATAATAGAAAATAATAAAATAAAGATAATAGAAAAAAGATAATGGTAATGGCAGGGCCAGAAAACCCCCACTTTAGTCAAGATCTACGGTCAGGAGAGAGGAAGGGGAGAAAGCAAGCTGTAGGCAGGGCTCTTGCTGTTGGCCAGAGCGGGTTAGTTGCACTAACTCACTGGTTAGTTTGGATGAGAACTCCAGAGCAACACTGAATGTCGCTTGTCAAAAAAACACATGAGCAAGTTTTGAAGCAACGTGGTTCAAGCTTCACAGCGCTCTACAGAGCTGCCATCGGCCGAAAACCTGAATGGAGAGGTGCACACACGAGCAGGTATCAGAATGGATACATCACATGAATGAAAAAAACCTGCCCTCAAAGAAATCCTAGAGTAAGATTTAACTGCAGTCAAGGCAGCTACAATCCATTTTAACACTGTCAAATGCAGCAAGTTTCCAAAGGATTAAATCACTACTTAAATCATCTTCATAATTTTTAAAAATGCCTGTAAGATAAGACCAGGAGCTAATTGTACCATTTAAATCTAGTGAAAGGAGGATTTTTCTGTTGGGATTTTTTTCTTCTTAACCACAATAAAGAACAAGCCCAAGGGTCTAAAACTAATAATCTAATAAACTTTGCTAAGTGAACATTGTAACAGATAGGTCTGGATGAGATTTTCTGTAAATGCCAAACAATTTCCCTTGATTTTTATCAGCAGAGATGCTGCTCTAACTTCAGCAGGAAGAAATTAAATTTGGTGCAAAATAATAACATCTGGGTAAGATTGTTTGTCAGACCAGCAGTCCCTTTAGATGCCAGGCTAAAAATATTAAAACTCTGAAGGATTTCATGTTTGTGCTTTTAACATGAGTGGTTCGGATATGTTTCCATACCAACATACTACTCCACTCTAGAGAGCAGGGCAATTATCCACCCTCTGTGCAGTATGCCCAGCAGGTTCTGGGGTCCAGCCCAGTGCAAGACACACACAGAGCCTCTGCCAGAGTGTGCCCATGAGCTGGCATTGCTTTGAGCTATCCCACTCCTGTGGTCCCAGCTCCTGAAGCCACAGGGCACCTGTTCCCAGCTTTGAGCAGAGATACCATGTGGGAGCCAAATCTGCAGAAGATGCTCAGGGACCACAGGAACTTCAACAGCGATTGAGAGTGCCTCTTCCCTGACAGCTCCAGCATCCCTCCAATAGCTGAATGCAGCCTGCACAGCCCCAGGCACATCCCTGCGACTGGCATCCTACGGTCTCCAGGGCAGCAGCAAGATTTCTGAACTGCAACCAGCTGTCATAGCACATACTTTGGCAATGTGGGAAGAAGCAAACAGCACACCATTGGGGTCTGAGACTCTAGGCCCCAGCAGCAGCTCCTTTAGTGACATCTTGAGATAGAAGCTTGTCCCTGACCACAAGCAGCGCCAAGAAACAAGAACTCAAGACTGATGTATGTGGGTCCAAGCACAATTTCTACAGCAGGAACAGCTTCTGGCACTGCAGCCATCAAAATGCTCTCAAATGAGCAGCAATCAAAAGATCCACTTATTAAAAAAAAGGTGTTACTCTACAGACTTTGATACTACATTTAAAGATAACAAAAGTATCTGATTTTCAAAGTATAATGAATTGACCTTTCAAGTCCAAAACACTTTATACAAAGTAATTCAAGTGAGCTCTCAATAGTGCCAACTAGAAATTCCTTTTCTATAATGGGATAGCAAAAGATCTTTAAAAGTAGTCACGAGCTTTTTTATGAGTAGTAGTCACGAATTCTTCAAATAAATGCTCTTCTTCCCCATGACCAAGAATGGCTATTCCACATACCAAGTCTTTTCAAAGTAACATCAGCTCCAAAACCCCTGCACAGGGAAGGGTTCTCATGGCTGGGATGAAATCATGGTTAAAAATAAATAAATAAATAATCATCAGAACAAGCGATTCATCTGTTTCCAGGAGAGACAGAAAATTCAGAGCTAGAGCACCTAAATGCTATACACAACCTGTAGTAACATAGGGTGTCACTCTTACACACAATAAAGCCCCTAATGTTGCTATGTTTTTGTCAAATGGTAAGGGAGGAGGCAGACACTTTGTATTCTGACCAGGTTATTCACCATTTCTGAAGCTAGTCCACATTTCCAATGCCTAGGAAACCAATCTCACATTAGTTTTATTCCATTCTGTTTAGAAAAATTGGAGCTTAATGGTCACTGCATTAAGAAGTATAAAAAAAAACAAACAAACAAACAAAAAACAAAACCACACACACCACACACTGACCATGCTGTTACCTCCTCGTCAGTTTATTTGATCTTACATTGAGAAAAACAACACATTAGATCTCATCAGTCAGTTGTGGACCAGAACAGAGCTTTGCCATGATCTCACAGGCTTCAGCAGGCTTTGGGTCTTGCTGTTAGTGAGGCATGAACAAAAATAAATCAATTATTTTGCAAAAATATCAGCATGAAGGGAAAAAAACCCTCTTGATTGCTCATGCCTTTCTTTATAAATATAGGCAAAAATGTCATTAATGCAGAATGATGGAACCTCAATAGGAGAGACAAGCAAGCAATCATTTCACTGCACATTAACCATGGATGGCATAAGTTTTGCTTGTGTGTAAAGGCCCTGAAAAAAATGACTGCAGATTTAAGTGACACAAACTAGGGTGTACCCACAGCAGGAAATTTGTCAGAGTTTTGCTAAAAAGCCAATACATGGCAGGATCATTGAAAAAGGAAGAGAGCTCCCACTGTATAGTGTGGCACCATGATACCAAGAGCACCAGTAGCCCACGGCAAGCACCAGGGACCAGATCTGTGAACAAGGCAGCCTCTAGCCACCTTCACATGGAATAACTAACTTTGTTTTGCAGTGGATAACAATAATCAACACACATCTTTAGTCAACATGTGACTGGGAGGACAACCAGATCATATTGCTTGCAACCTATCTTTTGGGACCAGCAGAATCAGACAAGACGGTACTTGCACAGTTATTTTAATTCTTGGAGAAGTGGGTTCTTAATTTACCTTTAAATTCACACTTGAAGAGGTTTAGTCTTTAAATTTACATTTGCTGTTCCAGCTGCAGGAACATTTAGGACAAGCCCTGCAGAGCAGCTATATATCAAATCAGGTGCATGATTTATCATAAGGATCACATGCAACATATCCGAACACATGAAAACAAGTGGACGGAAAGCTTCCAGCCACCTGCACTTCCGATTGCCAGGTATTGAGAAAGAAGCACCTCTTCCTCCCGCACCATGCCTGGACCCCCTGCCCAGCGCTCACCTTGGAAGAGAGCAGCATTCTGGATGACAAGGAACTTCAGTTCCATGCTGGCTGACTGCAGGAGCTGCTCCATGTTCAGGCGGGCTGCTGCCTGGTACTTCTCCTCCATCTTCCTGGAGCAGCACGTGGAGCCCTTCGGGATACATACTTGCAGATCAGACCCTGGAGAGAGGTACAAGAAAGGCAAAAAAATTTCATTACAAGGTGAAATTGCCGAGAGTGAAGGGCAAACCAACTCCATACATTGGTATTGCTGCAATTACTGGTTGGGCAAACCGATGAAATGTCTGGAATTTGTCCTGAGCAAGCAGCTTGGCTGAAGGAGAAGACTGATAAGGCAGAGCCAGAACTGCTAAGCAATAGCCCCCAAGAGCTTGCTGTGTACGCCTGCCAGCACGCTGCTTGCTCCAGCTCCCACACGCTCCATCCACTGACATGCTGGTGCCGAGCAGAGCGATAGGGAGCATTGCCCTGCTGTCTCCTGCATGCCTGCCACCACGGGGGTAAGGAGCTGCAGGCAGCCAGCAGAGATGGAGTGGGAGATGGAAAAAGGAGACGGGATTTGAAACTGTGGATTTCCAAAAAACAGAGCAATGGGCACAGTTCAGCAAGCAGGACATACTTGTCATTTGCATAAAGACTTAAAACTAGCTTAAAATAAATCTGTGTTATTTTCCTGCTATCTCTACCCTTCTGCATCTGAAACAATAACAGTAACAACAGGAGAGCACAACAATAACAATTTACTTTTCTCTCTGTGTGTGCAGACTTCTAAACTGTACAAATCTCCTGAGTCCTCCCACCAACCTCACCATCCCCTCCTTCCTTCACTGCAACATGAAAAGCCCAAGGACCACCCACTGCAGAGAGACAGGTCCCAAGGCACGCACAGAGCACTGCAAAAGTCAAGCAGCAGCCAAGTACTGCATGGGCAACACCTCCAGCCCATTCACCAAAATGGTACAAAAGCCAAAGGAGGAACATCACTTGCTCTGGCATCTCAAAGCAATGGTCAGCGATGCTAAACTTTGCTTTTTGACATTCCTAAAGTGCTCCCAAAGCTCTTACTCCTGGAGGTAGCAGACTTTTTTTTTTTAATCTAAAAAGTGATAAAACCTAGGAAAAATATTATACATCTTTGAGGCTCAGACAACAGGAACAGAAGAACTGGAAGTAGCAGCAACAAGAAGTCTCATTCTTGATCCACTTTCAGTACCAAACTGTGGCCCTGCAAACACAGGCAGAGCAACAGATTTTTATCGTAGCAAATATCCCTCATCATGCCAAACACATCTAACACAGGTCCAGAGAAGGGCAGTGAAGCTGGTGAGGGGTCTGGGGAACATGTCTTATGAGGAGTGGCTGAGGCAAGTGTTTAGTCCAGAGAAGAGGAAGACGAGGGAAGACCTTATTGCTCTCTACAACTACCTGAGACGAGGCTGGAGCAAGGTGGGTTTTGGTCTCTTCTCCCAGGTAGCAACAGGAGAAGAGGTAACAGGCTTAACTTGTGCCAGGGGAGGTTTAGATTAGACAGTAGGAAAAATGTCTGTACTGAAGGAGTGGTGAGGCATTAGAACAGGCTGCCCAGGGAGGTGGCAGAGTCACCATCACTGGAAGTGTTCAAAAAACATGTAAACATGGCACTTCAGGACATGGCTTAAAGGACATGATAATGTTTTGTAGACAGTTGGATTTGGTGATCTTGGAGGTCTTTTCCAACCTTAATGATTCTGTGATCTTACGGTGCTGTTAGAAACTCCAACAGTAAGCAACAACTCCATTAAAAACAGCTACCCAGGGCCAGAGAGCAGCAAGAACCTTCCATTTCAGTGGCCGCCACCCAAACTGCCCAGAGCAGGAGCAACTCCCTGTTATGCTCAGCACCACCCAGAATCAGGATTAGCAAGCAGTCCTCAAACCAGTGACTGACAGCCCAGACAGAGTGAAGGTTCCACACACACCTCAGCCCTGGCTCTGTCTTCCTGTGTGCTATAAAGCTTTTTTTCCCTCAATAAAAGCAAGCTTGGTAATTTACATCTTTGCTCTGGAAGTATTATGCATCCTTCCAGGTTCCCCTCTCCTCTCCTCAAGAGTCCACATCCACTCTCTCACTAATTACTAGAAAGCATCAAAAGTCACTTTTGTAAGTGTACTCTAGAAGAACAGGATTCATAATAATGTCACTTTGTGTACCTCCTGAAAAAGAGTCATGCACACCACTGAGGGAAAAACAGCTATCAGGGCTTGGTAGCAGCAAAACCCTCCTCCCTCCAGCCCCATCTCTTTGTCTGGCACTGCCAGGGAAAAACACTTCACCCACAAAAGGAGATTTAACCAATGCAAGTCCTGCCATCGCTGCAAAACAACACACAGCAAAGGGGGAGAAAGAAGCCCCGACCAAGGCTGGACCTAGACCACCAACCTGGCCTCATCTCTGCCTTCTGCTTTGCTTTCCCTTTCTGCAAAGCAGAACATGCAGCAAAAATTTCTTCAATCCAGCCCTGCAACAAAGTGCCAGCACCACTAACATCTAAAGATCAAGTCTCTGTTTTTTGAACTAACCCACTCCAGAGGAGTAGAGACACAGTTATTTCATGCATCAGAAAAATAAGAGACCATAAAACCATGTACCAGTAAGAAACTGTGTTAATAAGAGAAGCAATTATATAATAGCAAGTTAAAGAGGTTTTTCAAAGTCAAATCCAAGTCAATTTACACCACAAAAAGGCTTAGCATGGTCCCTTTAACACTACAATACAGCCATAAATTTCTTGTTAATACAAAGCTTATTTCCTCCTACACTTATTATATCAGAACATATTTCAAATTGTTTTTAAAAAAGATAAAAAATATAAGCCTTCCACGATTAAAGGAAATACCAATATAGAAAATGTGAGAGTTGGCAGTTAAGAGATCTGTACAAGTTAAAGCCAGGGATAGGAAGCAGCAAGGTCATTTACTCTCATCCCATCCTTCTTTTCAGCAATTAAGCCAATTTCTCCCCTTAAATGGATTTTTATTTTTGTGAAGTAAAGAGACAGGCACATGATGTAGCAGAGCAATCACAGAGGAGGAGGAAAAAGCCTAGGAATTAATTCTGACAGCTTAATATGTTTTACAGAGATAGCCAACTAACACCAGTGACCAGAAACATCATGGTAAACGCAACAGGTCAAAACAAGCAGGACAGACTCCTACAGCTACAAGGGACAAGACCCTTCTTGGTGCAGAGCATTGCAGAGGGCCAGGGAACAAGGGCCTGACTCCCACCTGCCAGCTACTTTCTGTATATGGCTTTCCCAGGTGGCAAGCAAAACCCAAACAGCCCCATCTGTAAGCAAAGGCAGTTTTGGTGACCAGGACCCCAGTCCCCCAGGAGCCACTGACCAACAGCCCCAGCAGACACCAATGAAACAGGGACAGCGGTTTGTCCTGCAAATACATTTGTGGTTTATTCATGACATTGCTTGGAGGACCTTCTTCTGCACTCATGCTGCAGCACCACTCAAGAGCCCCAAGTCCTGCATCCCAAGTGCAACTGTGCAAATTGTGCATGCTCCACAAGCATGGTGGGTGCAGAGACACGAATGCCTGGGAACACACCGCAAGATCAGATACTAACATGAATTAAACTGCCACACATTTCTGACTCCATAAATACTGTGGAAATGGTCCTGTGAGTCATCAAATCCCACCTCCTGCCTTCCAGTCCACCCCCTCCAGGCATTTTATCTAACACAAACACCTCAACTTGCGAGATAGCAAAGCCCATTCATCTGCCTAATGGCCCTTACTGTTAAAACTGTTTTTATCTCCCAACCTACACACCCCCCTTTTTCTTAAAAGTTTCAAGCCATTACACCTCATAATGCCAGTCTCAGCCCTTGCAACCAACCTCCTCCTTTTGCTATAAATCATTACTATAAATTCATTTCTGGAAAGTGTCTCACGAATCCCCCCACCAGCGTTATTAAATCGCATTTGGACGCTCGCATACTTATCATTGCCAGATTGGCGATTCTGTTGCAACACTAAGCACAAGAGTCTGACCCTCTGACACCCAGCTCCTGTGGGTGAGGAGCTGGATACTGCCCATTCCACAGGCGTGTGGGTGCCAGGCACCATCAGAGCGCTGTGCCATTTATGCCATCTTGGGGAACAGCACTGTAAATGCTCCAGTAATTCTGCATACGCTCCTAGCTGACAGAACTGATCCCTACAGCTGCAGTAATTTCAGCAGCACTCTGCCTCTTCCACCTTCTGACACGGGGAATCTTTACCGAAGACCAGGTAGCAGTGAATTTAAAGCATTAAATTTGACTTTGATGTACAATTATTCCCACAGATAGGTGGTTTGTATAGCAGAAGTGAAAATAATTGCAGTGGATTAAATGTCAAAAAGAGACCCTTGAGATCATTTGCAGGCAGTTCTGAACTCCTTCACTAGGTTGAAGGATTGTATTTTGAATTTAGGCATCCCAGGATAGCTCCAACCCTGTCATGAGATACAGGCAGGCAAGCCATGCTTTCCACTGGGCCATGCGAGCCTGCCCACCCAGACCCAACAGAATCTTAAATCAGAATAACATTGCCTCCAAATTTATCCCGGGCATTGGCAAAATAAGAACCTGTCCATGCTTAATGTTACATTACTGTAGCCTCCTCCCTTGTAACAGGAGGGCTCTGCCACCCTGTGCAGCAACATCCTTCACCTTCTGCGCTCTGAAAATGTCAGAGGACTTCATCCCACCCTCTTAGCTCAGTGAGTTTTTAATGTTACCCATAAGAAAGCTGCTGCTTTGTGATAATTTCTATCTTTAATTGTTTCAGTCAGTATCACGCTCTAAACAGATAAAGGCAGTGATTCAACCTTTAAATATGGTGGATTTCCCTCCAGCTATTCTAGTACTTCTGGGGTGTTTTTTTATTAAAAACCTTCTTTTAAGTTATGTCACTAGGAGGTTGTGCATCTGTCACTGGCTTTTAATGCTCAGCATTTGGGAGGGGAAATGGAAATGCAACTGTTCAGAACCCAGGTTAAGTGCTGATCTTTTTAAAACCTAATTAAAGAGATAAATTATAAACCAACCTCGTTCAATAAGTGATTAAAGTTGGAACACTATGGGTACTACAGGGGATATTTATTACTGCTTAATTATCCTTTATTTTCTATTCCATCTTGCGTTTCACAAGGCCATCTGACTCTGGGTTCTTCCCTAAGTCTTGCAACGTTGACCAGATATTGCCATACAAATGTAACACTGTATAACACCACAACTCTTAAAAGTAGTAGCTATGGAGAAAAGAGAGAGGTTTTACAGAGTAAGAGATAACACTCTTAAGAGGTGTACAAATGTATCAGCGACACTGTCATCAAAAATATAGAGTTAATTTGTGGGCACCCACTCATCATACACATTTGTTACAGCCACACACACAACCCCTAAAGCCATTCCAAAGACTGGGAAGAACATTCTTCAGGATGTTGTTAAAATTAACTCTGGGGAGGGGGGGGGGGGTAAAATAAAATTAATGATCTCACTATAAAACCACTGCCTGGGGACATTACTAAATTTTAGGGTTCTGCTCCTGCTCTCTTAACTATCAAGAGAGCAACTTCCAGGCCTGAAATAATTAGGAACAGAAAACTCAATTATCTAGTAAACTAAAATCTTAAACTACCCTGCTAAACTAAATGGAAAGGGTGCACAGGGAGGAGAATCGTTAGTCCCACTCAGGAACGAACAGAATAAAAGAGCAGGACTACAAAGGAATCAGCTCACAAGCAAAGGTGTATCAAGTCCAGTGAGTTGGGATTTTTAGTTTTTAGATTGTACATTGGCACACAGTAGCTGCCAAAAATGAAGAAGAGAGAAGAAAGCTTGACATGTTCAGACAAACGATTGTAAAGCTTTACACCTCAACTCCAAAAGCAAAAGGTTGATCTCCTCTATTTTCTTAAGCTGAATCCATATTTGCTTCCCTCAAAGAGAATGAGCTAAAAGCTGGAAACTGCACTCCACGATAGGAGGAGGAAAACAGACCGAGTGGCAGATATTTCTGCTGAGATAAATACTCCTCCGCTTTCATAGGGCCCAGGACAGAGACATTCCTCTCCTGTCTTGGCAGGGTAACAACCTACCCCTTCCCTTCTACCCTCATGCACCAGCACAGTTATCCAGAGCATCACCACAGACACAAAGGAACCCAAATGGCGAAAGGAGAGATAAACAGACCAGGAATAATGGAAATTCAGTTTTACTGTTTATACAAGAGAATTTATGCAGGGAAAAGACAAAAGGAAGAATAAAATCAAGAGAGGCAGCCTAAGAAAAAGACAGTTTAGTTCTTAATGAATGTGAAGTTACCCCAGCACAGAACCAAAGGCTGGCTCTTGAGCCAGCATTAAGTCTCAGCTTCACAAAAGCCTATGAAAAGCACTCTCCCATCAACCTGCCTTCACTCCTCTCTGGCACAAGACCTCTCATCTAGCTCAACTTGAGCCGCTGCCGTGAATGATATCCTCCCACCACTCCAAACAGTCAGCTGCAGCTGACAGCAGTTAGGTCGTGCTGCTCCCCAACTCCGAGCCTGACGAAGTATGCTCCAGAGCTACAAAACCTGGTCCCCAGGCTGGAGGAGAGACCAAGTTTCTGCTCACTGTCTGATGCACACCTTCAGCTACAGTTACTCTCAGAACATTAACGCTGCACAACACTTCCCTCACCTTTTATCAGAATTGCCTTTTTTTATTATTATTATTAAAACTATCAGCATGGTGTGGCCAGGTTCCTCTACAGGGAGCATTGTGCCAATGCCTCCCCAGCCCACTCGCCACTGACCCAGTAAAATGGAGCCATAGGACTTTTCTTCTGCGTTTGCTGCAACTTAGCAACGTTTCCTATAGTTAAGCTTTCAGCCACAACTCCTCATAATGCAAAATGCAGCTTGCAGAAGTGATTGTGTTCTGCTTGTGTCAAAAAAAAACCCACCCACATTTTAAGTAAGTTGTTCAAGCCCTCAGTTTCTCCAGGGTGATATGATCTATAGGCAAAGGTTCTCAGAATTGATTCCATGGTGATTTGTGCCTCGCAACTCCAAAACTTTTTTTAATTGACAGATGTATGAAAGGAAGAAAAGCAATAAACAGAAGCATGGAAAATAGTTCTTGAGTGATGTTCCCCTATTACAGAGATTTATGCAGCTGCTACCAGGAGAAGCAAGTGCTCTGAAGTGTAATTACTACAGAGTCATGCAAGATGGGGCAGATCCAAGGTATAAGCAAGCAGTCACTGCTTTAATTATGATCAAGTTTATGTACTTAGGCAAATGTAAAATCCACTTTCGATTCGATATGTGGGAACTTTATCATCCTAACAAGCTGGAAGCATTCACTTGAAACACCAGCCTTGTTAGGAGATATTGATCCATCTACCCACAGGCTCTGCAGAGAGGCAAAGCGCTCCTTACTCCTGAGTATTCAGGGATGCAGCTGGGGCTCCCAGGGGAGCAAGAGCACAACGGAGCAACTCCAGCAACCTGAACCCTGCTGGGAAAGGAAGATGCCAGGGCAAAGGCAACCACCGCCATCACAACCCAGGCCAGGATGGAGGATTCCCCTAGGTTCTGGAGAAGGGCGGACCACATTGCAGCATGGAGGCCTCAGCAGCCCCTCAACACTCACAGCACAGCCCTCAGGGACCCATCAGGAGCACCCGAGTTACCTGCCTCTCCCTTACCTCTCCCTGTAAAAATACACTCCAAGAAATTTAGTTACCTAGGGATCAAAGAAAACATTTCTCTGCCTTTCAGGGGAGCAAGGGGAGGTATTTCTTTGGTGACAAACACAACAGAATTTGTCATTTTAGTGGTGCTGAGAGCTACTTTGCCAACCTGCAACTTCTCCATGCATTTAATTGCAAAGCGTTTCCAGCATTACCTCCATACAAACCAGAAGATGACAAAGGGTGGAGAGAGAAGACATGCTGCTCCTGCAGCTAGTCTGAAGGGAGTGTTAAAAAGAGTCAAAATTTAAATGGGAAGGGGATGCAAAGATAGGAAGGGATAGGGGAGGTACTCTCTCACAAGGACTTGCATCTAAACTCTCCCTCTAGATCTCACAGCTGTTGGTAAGCTGAGGCATTGCTACAGTCCTACAAACCAAAGGATTTGGGATTTACATCAGCAAGACACAAGAGTTTGCAGTCCCAGCCCTAAGCTCCCTGCTTCTCCCCTTCCTCCCCTGTACTGCGGGAGACCATTGCTGAAGGAACTCTTGTATTTCTGGCCAGTGCAACACTGAATGCAAGAACACATCATTACTAAAAGAATCTACTACTAGCGATGATCTCATTGCACCTCCCCTGCCTGTCACATTTGGCAGTTACCTCTTCCTTTTCATACTTTGATCATAAGCTTTTCAGGGCAGACGTTTACTGCTGAGTATTTAATCTGACATAACAGCACCCAAGTTCTCCAGGCAGCTCTGTAAGGCAGCTATCAAAACCTATCCGTTTGTGTACACACACACTCCAGCACACAGACACCCACCTGGAGGAGACGGCACTCCCTAGTTACCAAAAAGCTGCAGAGGGACCTTTAAAAGGCAGGAAATTCAAGTATTTCACTTACATTTTAAAATAGGAACAAGGCATATATAGTGAAAACAGCAGTAGGGTGTAGGTGGTGAGGTTTGGTGCGGCACCACGCAGGCAGCCACCTGTAATGCTAATTGCAGTGCAGTCACACCTCGCCCAGATCCCCAACAGCCTCCCGCCCACCCCGCAATGCACACGCAGCTCGGAGAGCGCTGTGATGCCCGTTTCCAGCCCCATTTACGGGGGCCGTACCAGTCCCTGGGCGCAGGCTGGGGATGAGGGTTTGGATGCTTTCCGAGGGGTCGTGCAGAGCGGGGTTTCCCTCACGGCGGCTCTGCCCGCACAGAGGGAAGCAGCGCCGGCGGACGCAGGACGGGCAGAGACGTGGCGGGTGCGCGGCGCCTCCGCTCGCTGGCAGGGCCGCCCTACTCTCCCCGGCACCCCGCACCGGACCCCTCGACAGAGGTGTCTGCGGACGGCTGGTTCTGCAGGGAGCACAGCAGCTCTGCCCGACAGCCCAAGTTTGCCCATGAGCCACCTCCAGGTAAAAGAACCCCTAAACAAAACGAGAGCAGTAGAAGCCCCGCTCCTCTACATGTCCAGTCCAGGGACGCAACCGCGGGCTCCCTTTTAACTCAGCTAAATGCAATGGGACGCACCTCCCGCACCCGAAAAGCGGAGCCCGGCTGCCACCGCCACGGAGCTGCCCACGATGAGCAGCTTCCCGCGGGCGACGGGAGAGGGGGCCGCCCGCACGAGGCTCCGCAGCGTCCCGCAGACGCACAGCTGCCCTGCGCCCTCCCCCCTCGGGGCGCTGCAGCCGGTTCCTCTAGCACCCGAGTGACCCCCGGGCACGACGCATCTACGGGACCCAGGGCACGGCCAAGCACCGGCAGAGAGGGGCGGCAGTCCGCGGGGCCGGGTGGTCTCACCTGGCACTGGGCTCTCGGGGACCCACTTGGCTCCGGGCTGCAGCACCTGGAAGGCGGCACGGACCGGGAGGCAGGAGGCTTCCCCCACCGGCTGCGCGCCCCCGGGCACACCGAGCAGTGCGGCCAGCAGCAGCAGCAGCGCTCCACCGCTCCCCGACATCCTCCCGGGGCGCTTCTCTAGACCCCGCCGACAGACATCGCTGCTGGGCGGCGGAGCAGAGCTCAGCCCCGCGCCTCGCGCGGCGCCCCCGAGGCGCCGGGACCTACTCCGCGCGCACCGCCCCGCCCCGCCCCGCCGCGCGCCCATTGGCCCCCGCCCACCCGG